>QRFJ01007803.1:0-17548 GCA_006176705.1 Cocos nucifera
TAATACCTCAGCAAGTTTGTAAAACTTGTAGATATCTTCAACATAATCCACGACAGCTAACTGATCATTGGCATCCAAAGCATCAATATCGTGAACCTGATCTTTTGGTTCATATGTGTCAGGACTGATTTCGATAATTTCCTCAGGCTCGGGCTTAACAGTAACTTTTGGCTCGATTGCCTTTGCACAGCCCTTTCCCACTGCTACATCAGCAGTTACAACCACTGGCATCTGAAAATCACAAAGGTGGAATTCAATTTCAGTCCATAACTAGATATTGTGATAGAAGAAAATGGGCTCATTGAAGTGAAAACTTGATAAAGACCACCATTTATACCTTATCAGCAGTGGCCACAGCAGTTAATTGTGCATTCACCAGAAGGTGAGCACCAGAACTTCTAGAAAGAAAAGAATGTATTAGATGTTTTAGACCACTTAAAGCAATGCATTTGATGTAATTTAAACAACGTAGGGCTGCAGTCCACCTGGTCACAGGGTGAGAGATCTGAGGCTGTGGTTTCCTGTAAACAAGAAAAAAGATTTAAATTAAAAAAAAAAAATCACAAAATTTTTTTGTAACTACTGAGCTATTGTAGCTGAAACATCCTTACCCCTCAACACCCCGGACCATTACAAGATTTCCAATGTCTCCTCGTGCTCGACGGTTCTTTCTGTCTCCTCCAGCTGCCACTTTCTGTTTGACAGTGGGAATAGGGTCATCACCTAATGACACAGGACATAAATCAGAAGAATTAACATAGAGGAGAAGACAAATAAAAATCCTAAAGAAGGAAAGAAAGAAACAATAGAACAAAGGCCAAAACTTGGTAATTCATTATTGAACCTTTTGCTTGTACGGCATGTAGAAGAGCAAGAGCCCTAACATTGGAATGCAGAAGAATTGGGAAAGACAAACTCGGTAAAAGCTTCAGAAATCCCCAACCCTTGAGAAGAAACAAAGGTACATGGAAAGATCTTACCACCAAATTTAACGTGAGGAACCCCAAATCAGACACAGCAGGAAGAAAGAAAGGCCAAAGAAATCAGAGAGGGTGCAGGGTTGGAGGGGGCAGGAGAAGGAAAAAAAAATGATCTTTTCACAAAGAAACAAGAGAAACCCCTATAAACACCATCAAGATAGATATTGTTCGAGAAGTTGGGGGAGAAAGATAGCAAAGAAAAGATCTTTCCACAAAGAAACAAAAGAAAACCCTATAAACACCATCAAGATAGATATGGTTCGAGAGGACGGGGTGGAGGGTGGAAAAGAAAGCAAGGAAAAGATGTTTCCACAAAGAAACGCAAGAAAACCCTAATAAATGCCATCAAGAAAAGGGCTTTCTCTCACAAAACCGTTCAAGAAACCCATCTAAGATATAAAAAGAGATGAATTAAAGGAGGTGGGCTTCGAATTCCATCTCACCTCTCTGATGCTGAGGAACTACGACATAATGCATCGATGCCATGGTTTGTTCTCCTCCTCTTCTTTCCTGGCTCGACAGAACCGAAGAGAAGAACGAATGGAGGCGATCAGTCGGTGACTACAGGTCGCTGCTCAGATTCACCACCGTAGGCGAGATCCAGTCACCAAAGCTGCCAACAAAGGGAAGAAGAAGAAGAAGGGCAACAGAGGAAACCCTAGCTATCCGCCCTCTCGTTCGCTTCTTTTTACGTTCTTCTTCTCTGGTTTCCCTCCGCGGCTCTTCTGAAAGTTTCGTTAAACAAGAATAGGAGGAACGGGAAGAAAAGGAAGTTGGGGTGTCCGAATAGTTTGGAGCGTTCGGCCGGGCGATTGGTTTATTATTCGTGCCGTGCGTGAGGTGTTTCGTCGTGGACTTCAGACCAAACCGTGACCTGGGCTTCAGACCCAACCAAGCCGATAATTCGGTTAATTGGTCCAAAATGATGTTAGATCAGGGTCAACCCAAACAATAAGCAATATCTGTGAACAGAGCAAGGAATTAAGCCAAATACATCAGCAGATATCCTTCATATCTGTGAGCCTAAGAGGTTTATCTATATATCTTAGTGCCTTGGGCCCTAATTTTGTAAATTAAGCCTAATGCTTTAGAATTTATAAATTAATTTTGTAGATTAAAGCCATAAATTTGTAATTATTTTTTGAAAGACAGTTTAGAAGCGCAAAACTTTATTCACAAGTCAAATACTTTCTTGGGCTTATAGTTGGACTCTAATTTTGTAGATTAAAGCATAATCTCCTAAATTTTGAATGCGGAGTCCAATCATCATTAGCACCTACTACTGTACCACTTACCACCACTTGGTATAATGAGTAGTCTTCTGTTGCCATGCTAATACCATACAAAAATAAGATTCTTTATTTATTTGGATAGGTAAAGGAAGTGATCTTATAAAATACATCCCAAGAGCCCTTCTAGCAAATTCAACAGACTTTCTCTCCAATTCCTCCAGCCAAAACATTATACAGACTTTTCTGAGAAGGATCTCCAGGTCCTTCACAGCTCAAATCCTCCTCTTCAACTTGTATGAGCTCGAGAGTCATATCTTGGACACTCTAAAGCCAAAACTCTCAGTCCCAATTGATCCTGTTGGCCTTGCCATTCCACACATTTCACTTGAGAAGGCACCAAAAGACCCCTACTAGTGATTGGACTCAACCTAGATGCAATAGCGTATTATTTGTCTCAGTGGGGAGCTTTGTCCCTCTCCCAAGCACCCAAGTGGAGGAGATAGCAATGGGTCTTGGTGTAAGTCGTCATCACTTCTTAGAGGTCACAGATGTAGAAATAGAGCATGTGTGAAGTGTAAATGGAGATATGGGTTTGGTGGTGCCATGGTATGATCAGTTGAATGTGTTGTCTCATCCTTTAGTTGGGGGATTTCTCACATGATCAATTTAATTTTAGTAGGCTTATATGGTGTTGTGCTAATGCTCATTATTGCTGCTGGGCTTCAGAACATCGTTGAAGTGGCTAAAATTGGATGCCATCTTGGATCATCGATACTGGAGGGTACTTGCAAAGAAAATCCACACTCACCAAAATTGTTCTGATGGAGGATCCTCCAATGTTTAAGTTAGCCAGAGCCTTAGGAACAATAGAGAGAAAAGAAAATGGAAGTCAGGAGAGTGGAGAGTTTTCTCCTCTTTTTCTCTTTGCTTGTGCTTATCCTTTATTTCTTACCTAAGGGTCCTCTTTATACCTCTTTTGTCTAGAGGTTGGGCCTGTCACGCCTCGAATCTAGCATCTAGATCGGTTATGTGACACGGCCGCACAAATCCTAGAGTGATTTCCTAGAGATCATGTAAGGACCTAGAATAAATATAAAATTTTAATATTCTAAAATAATCAAATAAAATATCAAATATATCAATTCGAGTTGATCCATCAAAATTAATAATTAATTTATTCAATTATAATTATTCAAATATTCAATGATATTAGAAAATTGAACTATCTAAGACTCTAAGAGTTTCAAAACTCGTCCTTCTCGTCCACACATCCGAACTAAGCTTCTTGTATCTCTGAAAAAAATAATAGAGGGATATGAGCTTTTTCGGCTCAGTAAGAAGTCACCGTACATCTACACCAAAATAATAGATATACTGAGAATATCAATAAGCATATCAAGATGAAATCATAAAGACTCATAGCACATATCTGAAGTAACTTAAATACTGGCATAAACATGTATCGAATGCATAAATAGGAAATAGATCATTACATGCCATCAGATAAAGTCTCTTATCTATCAATAATCTCTCTCTGATCTTAATATTTATTTTTCCTTTCTATAATTTCAGTTTGTTAATCTTTCAACTTTTCAGCTTTAGACTAATCAAGATCATGCGACGATCTTTTATCCAGATCAATTTTCTGTGATCTTCCTTGGATCAAATTTTTATGATATTTCTCAAATCACATTTCTCATAATCTTTCTTGAATTATATTTTTCGTGATCTTTCTAAGATCAAATATTCATGATCTTTCTCGAATTATATTTCCATGCATAAGTCCATGGAGGCAATTCCACATGACGAGACTAGTCCAAACTATATCATTTTCATTTAATTATTACATGTTGATTTTATCATATCAATTCAAGTTTATAATGTGATCAAGATAAGTGTATCATGCCCAAATAATCATACCATCAATCATTGTTACTCATATATAGTCAACATAGAATGTATTCATGTTGAAAATCGTATAAGAAATAATAGTATCAGCATAACAAACCCATCAATTTGAATAAAATTATGCAAAATCAATAATGTAAATCAAAATGATAAAAATTACATATTTAATGGTGATTTTGTACATGAATTCTTACCTCAATCAGTAATAAATTTGACTCACTAAATTATGATCTAGGCATTAAGATCCTACTTGATATCCTCCTATCCAATAGATTACTCGTCTATACATTTAAATTAATATTATAAAATAATTTAAATAAATCAAATTAATTTTTTAGAATCTTTTATCAGGTTCACCGAGATCCATACCCGATCCTCAAAAATTTTTTTTCTCTTCTAAAATTTTTCATAATCCATCTATAGTGAAATAGTTAAATAAATTAACTAGTTAAATAATTAATTATTTATTGCAAACTAGAGAAGAGAGAGAAAAGATCCCTCTCTTCTTATCTTCTTCTCTTCCAAAATAGATATCTTTTTCTCTCTTTTTTTATAATCTATCTACAAATAAAATAAATAATTAAGTAATTAATTAATTAATTAAATTAAATTAAATTAATAGAAAAGAGAGAGGAACCTTTCCTCTCTTCTTCTCATTTCTCTCGTTTCTTAAAGCAGGAGGATGCACTCCCTCTTTCTTCTACTCTCCCATCCATGGCCATAGGTGATTGGACTGGCCACCCATGGTAGTCTCCGATGGTGGCAAGGCCATGGCCTAGGTGACAGCTCCCTATGGCGACTGCTGCCGATGATGTGCAGAAAATACCACGAAACAAGGATTGCCCTATTTTTGAACCCAAATGACTTCCGATTTCAATCGGGCACACCAGCAACTCGAAAGAAGAGGGAAGAAAAAAAGGAAGGAGCTTACCTTATTCCAGCAACTTTGACGACCCCCTTTTCTCGATGACAGCTTGTGGAAGAAACTCTCAAAAATCCCAGTGATCTCTCAATCTCTCAAGATAAAAATCTAAGGGAGGAAAAAATGAGACTCTTATAGACAAGATTTTCCAAGTTAATCCACACTCCTATGGCCTGATTTTCGTCAAAATCGGAAAGGAAAGAAGACTCCGTTTCTCCTCTTTTTGACATGTGAAGAAGAACAGGGTGGTTCTTTAGACCCTTCAGGTTTGGGCTGGGTCCAAGAGCTCAATGGCCTAGGCCATTACATTCTCCCTCTTAAAATAATTTCATTCTCGAAATTAGCATACTTAAAGTTTGAGGAGCTGTGAATACTTATCTGTCATTTTTTTTTACTTCAAATTCCCTTGTAGCCTCTTTTTCACTGTAGCTACTCTATTGTATCTTCACATAGGGTACAGTTTGATGTCATAGTATCTGATCGTTTTTATCAATAATTTACATTGGTTGTTCCTCATAGGTCAAATTCTCTTGAAAATGCATGGGCTCATAATCTATATTATATGACTCAGATTTGGAGCATACTTCCTTAACATCGACTCATAAAGCACATCATGTACATCTGACAAAACTAGTGGTAATGCAAATCAATATGTAACCTCTACGACTCTATCCAAAATCTAAAAAGAGTCCACATATCTAGGACTTAATTTGCCTGGGACTCCAAATCTCATTATACCTTTAGTGGAAGAAACTCTCAGAAAAAAAAACATGATTACCTACTTGGAACTCCAGCTATCTTCCATTCCAATAAATAAGGGATCTATATATCCTACTATACAATATTTCAAAAGGAGTCATTTAGATATTTGTTTGGTAATTACTGTTCATAAGCAAATTTGACCAATGATAAGTGATTATCCTATATACCGCCCAAGTTTATGACACAAACCCTCAGCATTCTTCTAGGATTTAGATAGTCCATTCTGATTGTTCATTAGTTTGGGGATGAACTACTCACAAAACTAAATTCTAACTTGCTCAAGATTTGATCCATTTCCAGGAAGCCAAAGTCCTTCATCTCTAGGACTAGTAAGTCTACTTTCATCTCTCTATCCTCATTACCCAGAATACAATCCTTGTGAACTAAGTTAACCAAGATGTCATCTCCACTTGGTGCAGAGACGAAAAGATCATTTCCCAAGGGTACAAAAGTTATTTCACTATTCCTCAAAATTGGCTAACATAAAGAAGTGGGTAGACTCAGGTTCAAACGGAGCTTATACATTTTCTGAATAATATTTTAATCATATCTATCATATAATTGCATGCCGCACATTCATAATCCTTGGCTATACGACTATATTGAAAACATATAATTCACAATATTTCATAGCATGTATACCGATAAAAAAAATAAAAGGTTGGTTCAATATCCATCACCATCGAGTTGGAGGCATTGGCATCTTATTACATGAATTTATAGACTCATCCTTGAGTTCTAGGCTTTTATTGTCCTCCATTTTGCTGCTGTTTGTCTTGAGGTGCTAAATTTATAGGGGCATTTTAAAAGTACTGAGGTGCTTGTTGTCTTTGAAATTCTATTCTATTATGACAAACAATTGCTTTATAGCCTTGGTGTCCACATATGTAACACTTTTTCTCCAAGCCACATGCAATCCCACCTAAGATGGGGCCCTCCACATCTATAACATTGAATAGTCTCTTGAGATTGTGATTTACCTTCATTAACATTCTGGTTTAGTTATGGAGTCTTCAGCTTGAAAGTTTTGCTCTCTTGATTTGGAGACTCATTCGATCGGCCCCTTTTCTTCAAACTTTTCTCTCTTGCGGCTTGAGCATTAATAAGTCCCTTTTCTATTATTAGACATTTGTTCACGACTTCTTTGTAGATAGGTAGTTCGAATAGAATCGCTAATTACTAGATTTGACCCCTATGTCCATTTTCAAATTTTCTAGCTCAAATCCCCTCTTCAGCAATCAGTGCTGGAGTGCATTTAAATAGTTCTTCAAACTTGGCTGCATACTAAGCAATTATCAAGTCGCCCAGCTCCAATCGATCAAACTCTCAGAACTTTTGGAGTCGGATACTCTAAGAAAAATACTTCTCATAGGAGATCTTTTCAAATTTCTCCCATATGAAGAGTGCATCGTCTGGTCCCAACTTTTCAATCTCCATCTTCCATTAGTGCGCTGCCTCGCCTTGAAGCATGAAGGTGGCAAAGTTGACCTTCTCCTCATCAAGACATCTCAGGGCTTGGAAAACCTTCTCTATAGCTTTCAACCAGCATTCTGCTTCCATGGGGTCTGAGGTTTCCATGAATGCCGGTGGTGCATACTTCTTGAAGTCTATTAAATTGATTCTATGCTCTAATTGATTTCCAGCCCTCTATTATTGTTGAGGCAGATGCTCTTGCATTAATTTCTACATGATCTGCTGTTGTCGTTCTTGCTGTGTGGTGCAGACACTAGTTCGCAAGCCACCATCTAAGCCAAATCTAACTACATCAATAAGAGTTCTTATACTTTAATAAGTTGTTATTTAGTATGTTAGTAGCTACTATTTTGAACTACCATATGTGCCACTTGAATGCCACCTTTGCACTACATCATCATCTGAGTTGGAGCCTTGATGGACCCCTGATGCCACCCAAAGGAGAGTCTTAATTTTCTAGCCTACCCTATGAATTAGTCCAAAAGAAGAAGGAATTATGTTGGCATCAAATCCAAAAGATTTATTTTCTTTATTGAGCCATATCGAGAGTCCTAAAAGATCAGCCTAAAAAGTCCACATGGCAATTATTGATTGGTGCGAGACGTGATCCAAGTTTATCATAAGATAGCGCTACCTATAGGATTAGCTTGTTAGAGTTTAATTTATTTTAAACTATTAGTGTTTGAATTATTTTAGACTCTTATTATTTTATCTATAAATATCTTATATTAGAGATCTTAAAAAAAATAGAAATGAGTAAAAAAATTAAAGCTATTGCTTTCTTCTCTAATCCAGAGATCCTCATTCCCCCTCTTGGTTTCTTCATCTCTTCTTTTGAGTTTGTCTCTCTCTATGCATGAACTCATTCCTGCACCAAGATCAAAACCACCACCCCTCCACATGCCATCTACTATTCGAGATATTAATCCAGAATAATGCTTGAAGGTATCTTGATTCTAAACTCATGAAGTTCTTTCATGGATTGGGATCGCAACCGCCTACAACAATCTAACTTTTTTAAGATCGAATCGAGCAATCATCTGAGCAAAATCTTCACAGATCTATTGAGGAGATCGTTATTGTTGGTAAGTAAAATTTATTTTTTAAAATTTTTTTAGATCTAAATATGAATTGTGAAGCCTAATCAAGAGTAGAATTTTTCAATCATCTTCAATCCTAGATTCATAAAAATTAAAAGAGATAGCTATACATGCTAGGAAGATCTACTTGCTTTAATCAATACTTTTCTTTCTTAAAAGTTTAGATCTTATTAGATTTACTTCTGTTTATCATTTTGATTACTAAAAAAAAAAAAAATTTAGTTGCATCTTCAATTGCATACCCATCCTGCATCAGATTTGGTATCAGAGCACTAGGTTTTGATTAAGTTTTGCATTCTATACTATTTTTTATTTCGCATAGCAGTCCTTTAGAAATTTATTTTTAATCATAAAAAATTAAAAAATATATAATTTTTACTATTTTGGAAATCTTATTCGATAAGGAATCCATCCCTAAAATTTCTCTTCAAAATTCTATCATTTTATTTTTCAAAACTATCTAAAAATCCTATTATTCGTGTACAGAACTCTGTTCTATATAGACAGCAAAAAAAAGTTCATAATTTATTGTATAAGAATTCAAAAATTATAAAACTTATTTTGATGGAAACTAGATTCATAGGACTTCAAATCCTGATTGTTTAATCCTAGGCTAAGATTAAGATCATTTGTGAATTTGATCCATAATGCTGAACTTATTCTGCTAAAATTCTGATTGTACTACATTATATTGTTCATAACTTAATTAAGGGCACACCCATTATTATAAGATAAAGTAAAAATTTCATCATCCTTCCTTAGCCCACAAACCACCAACTTGCATCTTTGAATCCAAACTTTAATTTAAAATTAATTATACGTCAGCCCTAAGATTCAACTGAGTCAGTTCGTGTGATTCGTTGAGACTTAGTGTGAGTCGAGTCTACAATCCACTCTTAAAATCGGTGTCTAAGGCAAGTGGTAAAAAGGCAAACATCGAAGTTAGCTTGTGGTTCTCTAATTAGATCCTTGTGAGAGCAAGGGAAGCCTCCCACGACTACACCCCCTATCTAGCTGGTTGATAGAATTGGATAATAGATTCGGTTCGTGCTTTATTCGATTTGTTGTGCATCAAACTTTAGGTTTAGACAACCCTTAGATTTATTATATTGCATGCGTACCCATCCATGTTGGATCAACCAAGTCTAAGTAGTAATCGTATGATGCAGACCATCATAGAGAGACTAGATAACATGACTTATCTGATGCAGAATTATGGCCAAATAATAGAAGACTTAGAAGATGCTCGAAGGGTTCGGACTGCAGAATTAACCCAGAGACCCAACCAATGCCTTTAGTCCAGACTGAACCCTACCTCAAGGTTTAAAATTAGGTCTATAAGTAGGTCAGTGCGTAAAAGGTCGATCCTAGCATGAACCTGTTAACCTAGATGATCGAATAGTAAGGAGTGCAAAAATTGATGCACCCAGCTTTGATGGGCATTTAGACCCAAATGAATATTTAGACTGGAAAGTAAATATGGACCACTTCTTCAAGTGGTACGATATGAAAGTAAATATTTAGACCCAAATGAATATCTTATTCTTAGGAATTTTGATTTTTCTAATATGTTTATTGATTCCAAATAGGGAGTATTCCTTATTTATATTTATGTTTTAAAGTTAAGGATGAGTAAAATAAATGAGGACATTAACTTTGAATGATACTTTGAGCAAATAAATAGGGGGTATTCCTTATTTACATTTCCAAATAAGAAGAGTATTAAGCAAGTCCCTGGAATGAGTGATGCTTTCAGGAAAGCAATTTCTGAAACCCAGGGAAAGGGGTAGACACTTCTCTAAGAGGTGTCAACACTGTCTCAAGAGAATAGAGAAGAGCTTTTTAGAAAGTTTTGTGGTAGCCTAAAAGGGGTCCACACTTGCCTGATAAGTGTTGATAATTTTCTTGAGGGGTCGACCTATTTGAGGAAGGGGTTGATCTAGGGGGCTGACCTGTGTTGGAGTGTCGACCCTTTTCTCTAAAGTGTCAATCCTAATCATGAAAATTTATGGGAGTAAGTTTTAATTAAGAAGATCTTAAGTTAAAATTTTTAAATAATTTTTTAGAAAATGAATGAGCAGCTTGAGAACATTAACAAATAGCTGAAAATACATTCGAGCAACCTATTAAGTTTGGAATTGGATGGATTCTTATTGGAATGACATCTAGAAAATCCTCTTTTGTTTATTTATTTCCAAAATAGCAAAGCTACTGGTTCCTTTATAATTGTTTGGTTTTCTAAATTTTTTAGAGAGGATAGAGGAGAGAGGAGAGCTAAAGAAGGTTTGGTTTTAATCAAAAATCAAAGAAGATTTGGCTTTAATCGGGGGGGGGGGGGGTGATTTAGGGATGGATGAAGTGAATGTAAGGAAAAGAAGTTCCAAAAGTTGGAAGGAAGAAACTTGTTCTATCTAGTAGCAAAAGTTTAATCGTTGAGGTAAAATTCCTAAAGCTTTAAACTAAGTTTAAATTGATCTTTTAAGTATTGTAGTAGATCTTGGGTTATAATAAAGCAAGTTATCAATTTGAATTGAGTTCGAAGTTGAATTATGTTGTCTATAACAATGAAATTATTTAGATGGCTTAATTATGATTTGAAATGGTATTAGCTATATCTGAATATAGTTGGAAGAATAGAAATAGAACTAAATGTCTAAAAAGTTTTGAATCATGTCGAAGTTAGATTAAACCCAAGCTAAAACAAGTAAGATGGAATAGATGTAAGAAGTAGAAAGATTAAACTAAGAATATAGAAGCAAAGTAGATATAGTTCTGATCTTGAATCATATGATATGAGTTTTAATTAGTATTTATTGATAATATAGGAAAGAAAAAGAGTTGGAAAGGCGCTTTGAATAAACCAAGTAGCTAATAGCTAGTTGAGATGAGGATCTAGCTTTGGTATTCTCTTTCTTATATATGGCTCTATTCATTTTTATAAGTATGAAACAGGAATATGTATAAATATTTTGATACTTAACTTATCTCTTGTTTGAAATTTATTTAAACCAGCTTATCAGTATTGGAAAGTTTATTCAGTATCAGTTTTTGAAAAAAATGCATAGCATAGCATGTCATGCAGCATATAGTAGCCAGCACGTGCTTGCGATTAGGATATTGGAATGCCCAGTGAGGCTTGGCAGTGTTTTGGTAGTGTATTTGAATGCCTAATGGGGCTTGGCAGTGTATTGACAATGTATCTAAATGCCCAGTGGGGCTTGGTAGTGTATCTGAATGCTCGATTGAGCTTTATCATTACAATGTGCTGACTACCTATGGTAAGGGTGCACGGGGATAGTCGACCATAGCCAACAGCATTATTTAGAAAATAAAAATTAGTTTATTATAGTTCAACAGATTTTTTTTTGGTTCAACATATTTTATTAGCTCAGTAAACTTGTTATAGCACAACAAAGCCTTCTTTCAGCAAAATGAGTTATTTGTGGTCTTGTTCTTATTTGGTTTACTTATATTTGAAAGTGAAGGGAAATCCTGATTTCCCGGTCCAGGTTCGTCCAGATCTGATTAGATCAAGAGATATATTTCAAAAATTTTCTCTTGATCTCAATCAGATCTTGATATGTTTCAGATCTGATTCTTATTATTTTAATAAATAAAATAAAATAAGATAAATTAAATCAAATTTAATTTACCTGATTTGGGTAATCCTATTACCCTATAGATGATCCTGATTGCAGCGGAAGGTTCTGGATCTAGCCACGCAAGCGCCTGGCCTCTACCGGTATCCACTCGGGTTGGATTTGGAGATTCTCTTCTTCTCTATCACACCTCCAAAAATTAGATCTGGATCTGATCTGGAGGATGTTCAAAACTCTTTTGAAGATCTGCAGTCGTCCTTTTGCAGCAGCGCAGCCTTCTTGCTTTTGATCGCCTTTCCTTGATCTGAATCGCACCAACCTAAATCCAAAACACTTTTGGACGTGGAGAGCAAGGGGAGAAGAGACTATGGCATGGAGAAGGAGAGGAGAACAGCCTTGGGGCGTGTCTAATTGCATTCACATTCACTTAGAATTAGGGTTGGGCGCAGGGTCTTATTTATAGACTTCTTGTGATCCAACTCCTCTTCCTCTCAACCAATCACAACCCTTTGTGAAATCAGATCTAAATCTGATTGGTTGAAATAGAGACCCCTGGATTCCTCCTTAGAGGGCACCTAAGACCAGTCAAACTGGATTCTTAGTAGAACTCTGATTGGAATCCAAAAGGGAGATGGAGTCCTTGTCCAACAAGGACTCCTAGGCGCCTCCTACTTGGGCTCACGCCACCCTTGGCGTGCGCCCTTCTCCTTGCCAGGTTCTGGCAGGGGGACAGGCCCCCACCAGCTCTCCAATAGGTGCATGACATGTGGTCAAAAGTCAAAGGATCAATGGTCAACGTTTGACCAGTCAAGGGTAGACTTTTGACCAAAGTCAAAGAACAAGAAATGGCAGGTGACCAAAAATGGCAGGTAATGTCATACAAATAAGACAACCTATTCTGACTTGGACAACCTCCAGTCAGACCATATGAAGGCCTCTGATTGAGCACAAACTCCTTTGGCTCAGTCAGGACAACTTATTTATGATAGTAAAAGAAGAACGTTAGGTTCAATCGAGTGCTAGCACGATTTCCTTGAACCTAATTGAATCTCATTCAGATCAATTGAACTAGATCAGTTCAATTGATGATCACCAGATTCAAACCCTTGTTTGTGTGACCCAGTTAGGTTCAGTTCTGTATGGTAATGGGATATGTCATGATCTCTATCATAGACATCATCGAAACTCCTTTCGATGGATCAGAACTCTTCTGATTCGAACAGCTAGAATGATCGATCATCTAAATCATTCTAATTGCTCCCAAAATCCACCAGTGACACCTAGCAGTATATGGTGGCAACCCATCAGAGCTGAATGTGAACCTCTTGGTGCAGCTACCTGTGTGATTCAGTTCTTCTATCTTGAGCCCCGATCAGATTAGGGTTAAGGTGAACTCGTCAAACCCTAGTCTCTGTCATATGATGTAATCATTCGATTCGAGTCCAATGTGAAAATCTAAATAGAAACTCTTTCTATTATTTCACTCTACCATGGCCATGGATTTCTGGACTTGATTCTCATGATCATCATAGGGCTACTCCTCTACCACCGAGGTAGATAGATTCCATCTTGATGCAATCCAGTTCCTACAATGAACATGCTATAGCCAACATACACCTCAGGGTTCCATATGGCTAGGAGACCGAGTAATGGTGTAGTCAAACTATAACACCCTCAAGGTGAACTGCCGATGCATCTCAGGTCAAAGAACCAGACACACTACTGCAGCATCGAGTCAGTCATTGACGAGAAGGTAGACTCCCTAATGACTACTCGAGGTGGTCACGCTCAGTGCCCTCGTTCTCTAACGAGTACCTATACTTTCGCTCCGGTGTCTCCACACCGTAGACTCAAGACTCATCTACTAAAGAGAAGCGATCGTACACCAACCTTCCGGATCAATCACCATCCTCGTGATGATCCTATGGTCGGGAGCTGTTTATGAGTTAATAATGATTATTCATGTCTTAAATTTTCAACTCTTGAAAATATGAATTATCATTACCATTAACTCAAAGGATGTATCACAGACACTAAATACACATGTGTGATAGAAAATAACCCATTTCATTAATTATAGTCAAAATTATAATTTTGCCCCTAGAAGTGTATTACAAGTGTCAGCCAATTCTGGCTTCTAGGGCACATATATCTAACAATCTCCCACTTGTCCTAAAGCCAATTGGCTACAAGTCTAAGTCCCATCTTCTCAAGGTGGGCTTCGATCTTCTGAAAAAATAAAATTCCTAAATAAATTGGTCAAGTCAAAATTACAATATCTAACTAGAATCTTTGACTCTCTACAGGAATATGTCTGCGTCCAACCCACTGGCACGTATCCTAAACACACATAGACTGACTGGACCCAATTATAAAGATTGGCTCAGGAACTACAAAATTATTTTGGGTTCGAGAAGTTAACCCATGTTTTGGACCAGGACCCTCCCACATTACCAGCCCGTCCATCTGTTGAACAGAGAACATCTCTGGAAAAATGGATTGACGAAGACAATAAGGCTAGATACTACATGTTGGGCTCGATGTCTGATGAGCTCCAGCGCCAACATGAAGATATCGGGACTGCTCGCCAAATGTTGGCTCACCTGCAGGAGATGTTTGGTGAACAGAGTCGCGCAGCCAAATATCAAGTCACGAAATGACTTTTTAAGGCTAAGATGCATGATGGGCAGTCAGTCCAAGATCACTGTCTGACAATGATCAAGGACATGGAAGAGCTTGAGAAGCTCGGTGTGAAGTTGGACTTGGATCTGCAGAACGATATTATTTCTGCACATCCTTGACTGATGCATATGGGCATTCATCATGAATTACCACATGCATAAACTTCAGAATTCCTTGGCCGAGTTGATGAATATGCTGGTTACTGCTGAGCTTTCTATGAAAGGTTCTAAAGGCTCAGTTCTTGCTATGGAACGGACTTCTTCCAAAAGAAAGTCTTATGGAAAGAAAAAGAAGTCTGTGAAAAAACAAAAGGTGGAAGGATCAAAGAAGAAGAAGGCAGAATCGAAGAAAAAGGCCGATGGCAAAGAAAAGTGTTTCCATTGCAACAGCGATGGCCATTGGAAGCGGAACTGCCCTATTTACCTGGCCACCCTAAAGAACAAGAAGGAAGGTCCTTCTGGAGGTATGCTCATTATTCGAGCAAAACGTGAATGCCAAACGACCTAGGGATAGTCCAAACGACAGATATCTATGGCACCTGAGATTAGGTCATATAGCAGAAGATAGGATTAACAAATTGGAGAAAAATGGGCTATTGAGTCCATTGACTTTTGAGTCATATCCAACTTGTGAATCTTGTCTTCAAGGCAAAATGACTAAACTCCCTTTTGTTGGACATGGGGAGAGGGCCACAGATCTCCTTGCCCTAGTACATACTGATGTGTGCGGCCCATTTGATGTGTCGGCTAGAGGCAATTTTGTCTACTTCATTACCTTTACCGATGATCTGTCTAGGTATGGGTATATGTATCTTATGAGACACAAGTCTGAAGCCTTTGAAAAGTTCAAAGAATTCAGACATGAAGTAGAAAAACAAACTGAAAAACTCATTAAGGTTCTTCGATCAGATCGAGGAGGTGAATACCTTAGCTGGGAATTCCTAGACTATCTTAAAGAAATGGCATAGTCTCTCAATGGACTCCACCAGGAACACCTCAACTCAACGGGGTTTCAGAACGGAGAAATCAGACTCTATTGGATATGGTTCGATCCATGATGAGCTTCACAGACCTCCCAGATTTTCTTTGGGGACATTCATTATTAACTTCAATCTATTTACTGAATAGGGTTCCCTCTAAAACCGTTCCTACCACACCGTATGAGATATGGCACGGTAAGAAACCAAGTCTGAGTCATCTCAGAATTTGGGGTTGTCCGGCTTATGTCAAAAGACAACAAGCGAACAAGTTAGAGTTTAGGTCCTTCAGAGCTTGATTCATAGGATATCCTAAAGAGTCATTAGGATACTATTTCTACATTCCAGAAGACCACAATGTGATTGTGAGTCGACATGCCATATTTCTTGAAAAATAGTTTATTCAAGATAGTGGCATTGGAAAGTAGATTAAGCTTGATGAGAAAGTCTCACAAGTGGAAAGAGCTAAGGACCAAGTGGAACCAAATCAGGTTGAGCCAATAAGAACACTACCTCCTCCACCTCGTAGATCGGAAAGAGTTTCCCATCCCCCTGAAAGATACTTAGGTATTATTTCAGAGGATGTAGAGAAATTTCCTCGTAGGTAATGGTGCTCATGGAGATGATCCCAAAACCTACAACGAGGCGATATCAGATATCGACTCCGAGAAATGGCTTGAGGCAATGAAGTCAGAGATCGACTCGATGCACTCAAACCAAGTCTGGACCTTGGTAGATCCACCAGAAGGTATAGTACCTATTGGGTGTAAATGGATCTTCAAGAGAAAGATTGGTGCAGATGGGAATGTGGAGACATTCAAGGCTAGATTGGTGCAAAAGGTTATAGTCAACGCGAAGGCATTGACATTCAGGATACCTTTCTTCGGTAGCTATGCTAAATCCATCCGCACATTGCTTGCTGTTGCAGCCTATTTCGATTATGAAATATGGCAAATGGACGTGAAAATGGCATTCCTAAATGGATATCTTGAGGAAGATATCTATATGGAACAGCCGCTAGGTTTCACATCCAGTGATACTGATCACAAGGTTTGCAAGCTGCAAAGGTCCATATATGGACTTAAGCAAGCATCTCGGAGCTGGAACACTCGTTTCAATGATGTGATCAAAAAGTTTTTGTTCATCAAAAACGAAGAGGAACCATGTGTTTTCAAAAGGGTCAGTGGGAGCGCTGTTGTCTTCCTTGTATTGTACGTGGATGACATCCTCCTTATTGGGAATGATATTCCCATGTTGACATCAGTCAAGATGTGGTTGTCCAAGGAATTCTCCATGAAAGACCTAGGTGAAGCATCCTTTATTCTAGGAATTAAGGTCTATAGGGATAGACCGAATAGGATGCTAGGACTTTCACAGAAGATGTACATAGAGGAAGTACTAAAGAGGTTTAGTATGAAAACTCTAAGAGGGATTAATACCCTTCAGACATGGTATTCATCTTTCCAAGAAGATGTGCCCCAGCACACCTGAGGAAATAGAACGCATGAGCAAGATCCCTTATGCTTCTGCAATAGGGAGCCTCATGTATGCCATGCTATGTACACGACCTGATATAGCCCATGCTGTGAGTGTCACAAGCAGATATCAGTCAAATCCAGGTGAAGAACACTGGACTTCTGTGAAATGTATCCTTAAGTACTTGAGAAGAACTAAGGATATGATGTTGGTCTTTGGTAATGGAGAACTCCAAGTCTAGGGATACACAGACTCGGACTTCATGTTCGATATAGATGATCGAAAGTCGACATCTGGCAGACTGTTTGTGCTGGAAGAGTTCCAAGCAAACGGTGATACCACCTCCCCCGCGATTACCTTGAGAAAGGTTACGTTGAGGTCAAGAGAGTCAACTCCGCAGATAATGTGGTAGACCCACTTACAAAGCCGTTGGGCCAG
>QRFJ01007804.1:0-28288 GCA_006176705.1 Cocos nucifera
GGAGACATGATCCTACGCATTGGTAATGGAGCAAGAGTTGCTGCAGTAGCCGTGGGAACATACCCTCTTCGATTACCATCTGGTTTAGACTTAGTTTTGAAAGACTGTTATTTTGTGCCTGCAGCTAGCAGGAATTTGATTTCTGTTTCATGCTTAGCACAAGAAGGTTATGTGATCACCTTCTTTAAGGACCATTGTAACATTCTTTATGAAAGAAATAAAATTGCAAATGGTTTCCTTATTAATGGTCTTTATCAGCTACATATTGATGTACCTATTCTAACTATCGAGCAAAACGTGAATGCCAAACGACCTAGGGATAGTCCAAACGACAGATATCTATGGCACTTGAGATTAGGTCATATAGCAGAAGATAGGATCAACAAATTGGAGAAAAATGGGCTATTGAGTCCATTGACTTCTGAGTCATATCCAACTTGTGAATCCTGTCTTCAAGGCAAAATGACTAAACTCCCTTTTGTTGGACATGGGGAGAGGGCCACAGATCTCCTTGCCCTAGTACATACTGATGTGTGCGGCCCATTTGATGTGCCGGCTAGAGGCAATTTTGTCTACTTCATTACCTTTACCGATGATCTGTCTAGGTATGGGTATGTGTATCTTATGAGACACAAGTCTGAAGCTTTTGAAAAGTTCAAAGAATTCAGACATGAAGTAGAAAAACAAACTAGGAAAACCCATTAAGGTTCTTCGATCAGATCGAGGAGGTGAATACCTTAGCCGAGAATTCCTAGACTATCTCAAGGAAAAATGGCATAGTCTCTCAATGGACTCCACCAGGAACACCTCAACTCAACGGGGTTTCAGAACGGAGAAATCGGACTCTATTAGATATGGTTCGATCCATGATGAGCTTCACAGACCTCCCTGATTTTCTTTGGGGACACTCATTGTTAACTTCAATCTATCTACTGAATAGGGTTCCCTCTAAAACCGTTCCTACCACACCGTATGAGATATGGCACGGTAAGAAACCAAGTCTGAGTCATCTCAGAATTTGGGGTTGTCCGGCTCATGTCAAAAGACAACAAGCGGACAAGTTAGAGTTTAGGTCCTTTCAGAGCTCGATTCATAGGATATCCTAAAGAGTCATTAGGATACTATTTCTACATTCCAGAAGACCACAATGTGATTGTGAGTCGACATGCCATCTTTCTTGAAAAATAGTTTATTCAAGATAGCGGCATTGGAAAATAGATCAAGCTTGATGAGAAAGTCTCACAAGCAGAACGAGCTAAGGACCAAGTGGAACCAAATCAGGTTGAGCCAATAAGAACACTACCTCCTCCACCTCGTAGATCGGAAAGAGTTTCCCGTCCCCCTGAAAGATACTTAGGTATTATTTCAGAGGATGTAGAGAAAATGTTCCTCGTAGGTAATGGTGCTCATGGTGATGATCCCAAAACCTACAACGAGGCGATATCAGATATCGACTCCGAGAAATGGCTAGAGGCAATGCAGTCAGAAATTGACTCGATGCACTCAAACCAAGTCTGGACCTTGGTAGATCCACCAGAAGGTATAGTACCTATTGGATGTAAATGGATCTTCAAGAGAAAGATTGGTGCAGATGGGAATGTGGAGACATTCAAGGCTAGACTAGTGGCAAAAGGTTATAGTCAACGCGAAGGCATTGACTATCAGGATACCTTTTTCCCAGTAGCTATGCTAAAATCCATCCGCACATTGCTTGCTGTTGCAGCCTATTTCGATTATGAAATATGGCAAATGGACGTGAAAACGGCATTCCTAAATGGATATCTTGAGGAAGATATCTATATGGAACAGCCGCTAGGTTTCACATCCAGTGATACTGATCACAAGGTTTGCAAGCTGCAAAGGTCCATATATGGACTTAAGCAAGCATCTCGGAGCTGGAACACTCGTTTCAATGATGTGATCAAAAAGTTTGGTTTCATCAAAAATGAAGAGGAACCATGTGTTTTCAAAAGGGTCAGTGGGAGCGCTGTTGTCTTCCTCGTATTGTACGTGGATGACATCCTCCTTATTGGGAATGATATTCCCATGTTGACATCAGTCAAGATGTGGTTGTCCAAGGAATTCTCCATGAAAGACCTAGGTGAAGCATCCTTTATTCTAGGAATTAAGGTCTATAGGGATAGACCGAATAGGATGCTAGGACTTTCACAGAAGATGTACATAGAGGAAAGTACTAAAGAGGTTTAGTATGGAAAACTCTAAGAGGGGATTAATACCCTTCAGACATGGTATTCATCTTTCCAAGAAGATGTGCCCTAGCACACCTGAGGAAATAGAACGCATGAGCAAGATCCCTTATGCTTCTGCAATAGGGAGCCTCATGTATGCCATGCTATGTACACGACCTGATATAGCCCATGCTGTGAGTGTCACAAGCAGATATCAGTCAAATCCAGGTGAAGAACACTGGACTTCTGTGAAATGTATCCTTAAGTACTTGAGAAGAACTAAGGATATAATGTTGGTCTTTGGTAATGGAGAACTCCAAGTCCAGGGATACACAGACTCAGATTTCATGTCTGATATAGATGATCGAAAGTCGACATCTGGCAGACTGTTTGTGTGCAATGGTGGTGCTGTCAGCTGGAAGAGTTCCAAGCAAACGGTGATACCACCCCATCCACGATTACCTCGAAAAGGGTTATGTCGAGGTCAAGAGAGTCAACTCCACAGATAATGTGGCAGACCCACTTACAAAGCCGTTGGGCCAGCAGAAGATCGAAGCCCACCTTGAGAAGATGGGACTTAGACTTGTAGCCAATTGGCTTTAGGACAAGTGGGAGATTGTTAGATATATGTGCCCTAGAAGCCAGAATTGGCTGACACTTGTAATACACTTCTAGGGGCAAAATTATAATTTTGACTAAAATCAATAAATGGGTTATTTTCTATCACATATGTGTATTTAGTGTCTGTGATACATCCTTTGAGTTAATGGTAATGATAATTCATATTTTCAAGAGTTGAAAATTTAAGACATGAATAATCATTATTAACTCATAAATTGCTCCCGACCATAGGATCATCACGAGGATGGTGATTGATCCGGAAGGTTGGTGTACAATCGCTTCTCTTTAGTAGATGAGTCTTGAGTCTACGGTGTGGAGACACCGGAGCGAGAGTACAGGTACTCGTTAGAGAACGAGGGCACTGAGCGTGACCACCTCGAGTAGTCATTAGGGAGTCTACCTTCTCGTCAATGACTGACTCGATGCTGCAGTAGTGTGTCTGGTTCTTTGACCTGAGGTGCATCGGCAGTTCACCTTGAGGGTGTTATAGTTTGACTACACCATTACTCGGTCTCCTAGCCATATGGAACCCTGAGGTGTATGTTGGCTATAGCATGTTCATTGTAGGAACTGGATGGCATCAAGATGGAATCTATCTACCTCGGTGGTAGAGGAGCAGCCCTATGATAATCATGAGAATCAAGTCCAGAAGCCCATGGCCATGGCAGAGTGAAATAATAGAAAGAGTTTCTATTTAGATTTTCACATTGGACTCGAATCGAATGATTACATCATATGACAGAGACTAGGGTTTGACGAGTTCACCTTAACCCTAATCTGATCGGGGCTCAAGATAGAAGAACTTGAATCACACAGGTAGCTGCACCAAGAGGTTCGCATTCAGCTCTGATGGGTTGCCACCATATACTGCTAGGTGTCACTGGTGGATTTTGGGAGCAATTAGAATGATTTAGATGATCGATCATTCTAGCTGTTCGAATCAGAAGAGTTCTGATCCATCGAAAGGAGTTTCGATGATGTCGATGATAGAGATCATGACATATCCCATTACCATACAGAACTGAACCTAACTGGGTCACACAAACAAGGGTTTGAATCTGGTGATCATCAATTGAACTGATCTAGTTCAATTGATCTGAATGAGATTCAATTAGGTTCAAGGAAATCGTGCTAGCACTCGATTGAACCTAACGTTCTTCTTTTGCTATCATAAATAAGTTGTCCTGTCTGAGCCAAAGGAGTTTGTGCTCAATCAGAGGCCTTCATATGGTCTGACTGGAGGTTGTCCAAGTCAGAAAAGGTTGTCTTATTTTGTAAGACATTACCTGCCATTTTTGGTCACCTGCCATTTCTTGTTCTTTGACTTTGGTCAAAAGTCTACCTTTGACTGGTCAAACGTTGACCATTGACACTTTGACTTTTGACCACATGTCATGCACCTATTGGAGAGCTGGTGGGGGCCTGTCCCCCTGCCAGAACCTGGCAAGGAGAAGGGCGCACGCCACCCTAGGCGTGTGCCCAAGTTGGAGGCGCCTAGGAGTCCTTGTTGGACAAGGACTCCATCTCCTTTTTGGATTCCAATTAGAGTTCTTCTAAGAACCAACTTTGACTGGTCTTAGGCACCCTCTAAGGAGGAATCCAGGGGACTCTATTCCCACCAATCAGATTTAGATCTGATTTCACAAAGGGTTGTGATTGGTTGGGAAGAAGAGGAGTTGGATCACAGCTAGTCTATAAATAAGACCCTGTACCCAACTCAGATTAAGAGATATGATGAGATCATAGTTTCCCCACATGCCCCAAGGCTGCCTCTCCCCTCCCTCTCCATGCCAAACCACCTTCTCCCCTTGCTCTCCACGTCCAAAAGGAGTTTTGGACCTTGGTTGGTGCGATTCAGATCAAAGAAAGGCGATCAAAAGTAAGAAGGCTGCGCTGCTGCAAAGGACGACTGCTCATCTTCAAAAAGAGTTTTGAAGATCCTCCAGATCAGATCCAGATCTAATTTTTGGAGGTGTGATAGAGAAGAAGAGGATCTCCAGATCCAACCCGAGTGGATACCGGTAGAGGCCAGGCGCTTGCGTGGCTAAGATCCAGAACCTTCCGCTGCAAACAGGATCATCAACAGGGTAATAGGATTACCCAGATCAGGTAAATTAAATTTGATTTAATTTATCTTTTAATTTTATTTTATTAAAATAATAAGAATCAGATCTGAAACATATCAAGATCTGATTGGGATCAAGAGAAAAATTTTTGAAATATATCTCTTGATCTGATCAGATCTGAACGAACCTGGACCGGGAAATCAGGATTTCCCTTCAAAGTATCAAGTCACAAAATGACTTTTTAAGGCTAAGATGCGTGATGGGCAGTCAGTCCAAGATCACTGTCTGACAATGATCAAGGACATGGAAGAGCTTGAGAAGCTCGGTGTGAAGTTAGACTTGGACCTGCAGAACGATATTATTCTGCAATCCTTGACTGATGCATATGGGCAATTCATCATGAATTACCACATGCATAAACTTCAAGAATTCCTTGGCCGAATTAATGAATATGCTGGTTACCGCTGAGCTTTCTATGAAAGGTTCTAAAGGCTCAGTTCTTGCTATGGAACGGACTTCTTCCAAAAGAAAGTCTTATGGAAAGAAAAAGAAGTCTGTGAAAAAGCAAAAGGTGGAAGGATCAAAGAAGAAGAAGGCAGAGCCGAAGAAAAAGGCCGATGTCAAAGGAAAGTGTTTCCATTGCAACAGCGACGGCCATTGGAAGCGGAACTGCCCTACTTACCTGGCCACCCTGAAGAACAAGAAGGAAGGTCCTTCTGGAGGTATGCTCGTTATTGAGTCTAACCTTACGGTTTCTTCTGCATCCAGTTGGGTGCTTGACTCTGGTTCTAGTGCTCATCTGTGCACTTCCATGCAGGGTCTTGAGGATAGCAGGAGGCTGAGGGATGGAGACATGATCCTACGCGTCGGTAATGGAGCAAGAGTTGCTGCAGTAGCCGTGGGAACATACCCTCTTCGATTACCATCTGGTTTAGACTTAGTTTTGAAAGACTGTTATTTATGTGCCTGCAGCTAGCAGGAATTTGATTTCTGTTTCATGCTTAGCACAAGAAGGTTATGTGATCACCTTCTTTAAGGACCATTGTAACATTCTTTATGAAAGAAATAAAATTGCAAATGGTTTCCTTATTAATGGTCTTTATCAGCTACATATTGATGTACCTGTTCTAACTATCGAGCAAAACGTGAATGCCAAACGACCTAGGGATAGTCCAAACGACAGATATCTATGGCACCTGAGATTAGGTCATATAGCAGAAGATAGGATCAACAAATTGGAGAAAAATGGGCTATTGAGTCCATTGACTTCCGAGTCATATCCAACTTGTGAATCTTGTCTTCAAGGCAAAATGACTAAACTCCCTTTTGTTGGACATGGGGAGAGGGCCACAGATCTCCTTGCCCTAGTACATACTGATGTGTGCGGCCCATTTGATGTGCCGGCTAGAGGCAATTTTGTCTACTTCATTACCTTTACCGATGATCTGTCTAGGTATGGGTATGTGTATCTTATGAGACACAAGTCTGAAGCTTTTGAAAAGTTCAAAGAATTCAGACATGAAGTAGAAAAACAAACTGAAAAACCCATTAAGGTTCTTCGATCAGATCGAGGAGGTGAATACCTTAGCCGGGAATTCCTAGACTATCTCAAGGAAAAATGGCATAGTCTCTCAATGGACTCCACCAGGAACACCTCAACTCAACGGGGTTTCAGAATGGAGAAATCGGACTCTATTGGATATGGTTCGATCCATGATGAGCTTCACAGACCTCCCTGATTTTCTTTGGGGACACTCATTGTTAACTTCAATTTATCTACTGAATAGGGTTCCCTCTAAAACCGTTCCTACCACACCGTATGAGATATGGCACGGTAAGAAACCAAGTCTGAGTCATCTCAGAATTTGGGGTTGTCCGGCTCATGTCAAAAGACAACAAGCGGACAAGTTAGAGTTTAGGTCCTTTAGAGCTCGATTCATAGGATATCCTAAAGAGTCATTAGGATACTATTTCTACATTCCAGAAGACCACAATGTGATTGTGAGTCGACATGCCATCTTTCTTGAAAAATAGTTTATTCAAGATAGCGGCATTGGAAAAGCAGATCAAGCTTGATGAGAAAGTCTCACAAGCAGAACGAGCTAAGGACCAATTGGAACCAAATCAGGTTGAGCCAATAAGAACACTACCTCCTCCACCTCGTAGATCGGAAAGAGTTTTCCGTCCCCCTGAAAGATACTTAGGTATTATTTCAGAGGAAGTAGAGAAAATGTTCCTCGTAGGTAATGGTGCTCATGGTGATGATCCCAAAACCTACAACGAGGCGATATCAGATATCGACTCCGAGAAATGGCTAGAGGCAATGCAGTCAGAAATTGACTCGATGCACTCAAACCAAGTCTGGACCTTGGTAGATCCACCAGAAGGTATAGTACCTATTGGGTGTAAATGGATCTTCAAGAGAAAGATTGGTGCAGATGGGAATGTGGAGACATTCAAGGCTAGACTAGTGGCAAAAGGTTATAGTCAACGCGAAGGCATTGACTATCAGGATACCTTTTCCCCAGTGGCTATGCTAAAATCCATCCGCACATTGCTTGCTGTTGCAGCCTATTTCGATTATGAAATATGGCAAATGGACGTGAAAACGGCATTCCTTAAATGGATATCTTGAGGAAGATATCTATATGGAACAGCCGCTAGGTTTCACATCCAGTGATACTGATCACAAGGTTTGCAAGCTGCAAAGGTCCATATATGGACTTAAGCAAGCATCTCGGAGCTGGAACACTCGTTTCAATGATGTGATCAAAAAGTTTGGTTTCATCAAAAATGAAGAGGAACCATGTGTTTTCAAAAAGGTCAGTGGGAGCGCTGTTGTCTTCCTCGTATTGTACGTGGATGACATCCTCCTTATTGGGAATGATATTCCCATGTTGACATCAGTCAAGATGTGGTTGTCCAAGGAATTCTCCATGAAAGACCTAGGTGAAGCATCCTTTATTCTAGGAATTAAGGTCTATAGGGATAGACCGAATAGGATGCTAGGACTTTCACAGAAGATGTACATAGAGGAAGTACTAAAGAGGTTTAGTATGGAAAACTCTAAGAGGGGATTAATACCCTTCAGACATGGTATTCATCTTTCCAAGAAGATGTGCCCTAGCACACCTGAGGAAATAGAACGCATGAGCAAGATCCCTTATGCTTCTGCAATAGGGAGCCTCATGTATGCCATGCTATGTACACGACCTGATATAGCCCATGCTGTGAGTGTCACAAGCAGATATCAGTCAAATCCAGGTGAAGAACACTGGACTTCTGTGAAATGTATCCTTAAGTACTTGAGAAGAACTAAGGATATGATGTTGGTCTTTGGTAACGGAGAACTCCAAGTCCAGGGATACACAGACTCGGATTTCATGCTCGATATAGATGATCGAAAGTCGACATCTGGCAGTCTGTTTGTATGCAATGGTGGTGCTGTCAGCTGGAAGAGTTTCAAGCAAACGGTGATAGCAGATTCCACCATGGAAGCAGAATATATCGCTGCATCAGAGGCTGCGAAGGAAGCATTCTGGTACAAGAAGTTTGCTGCAGAAATTGGAGTAATGCCATCAGATGCCATTCCTCTATACTGCGACAACAATGGCGCCATAGCCCTTGCTAAGGAGCCGAGGTCTCACCAAGAAATCCAAGCACATTGAGCGGCGATACCACCTCATCCGCGATTACCTCGAGAAGGGTTACGTCGAGGTCAAGAGAGTCGACTCCACAGATAATGTGGCAGACCCACTTACAAAGCCGTTGGGCCAGCAGAAGATCGAAGCCCACCTTGAGAAGATGGGACTTAGACTTGTAGCCAATTGGCTTTAGGACAAGTGGGAGATTGTTAGATATATGTGCCCTAGAAGCCAGAATTGGCTGACACTTGTAATACACTTCTAGGGGCAAAATTATAATTTTGACTAAAATCAATAAAATGGGTTATTTTCTATCACATATGTGTATTTAGTGTCTGTGATACATCCTTTGAGTTAATGGTAATGATAATTCATATTTTCAAGAGTTGAAAATTTAAGACATGAATAATCATTATTAACTCATAAAATGCTCCCGACCATAGGATCATCACGAGGATGGTGATTGATCCGGAAGGTTGGTGTACAATCGCTTCTCTTTAGTAGATGAGTCTTGAGTCTACGGTGTGGAGACACCGGAGCGAGAGTACAGGTACTCGTTAGAGAACGAGGGCACTGAGCGTGACCACCTCGAGTAGTCATTAGGGAGTCTACCTTCTCGTCAATGACTGACTCGATGCTGCAGTAGTGTGTCTGGTTCTTTGACCTGAGGTGCATCGGCAGTTCACCTTGAGGGTGTTATAGTTTGACTACACCATTACTCGGTCTCCTAGCCATATGGAACCCTGAGGTGTATGTTGGCTATAGCATGTTCATTGTAGGAACTGGATTGCATCAAGATGGAATCTATCTACCTCGGTGGTAGAGGAGCAGCCCTATGATGATCATGAGAATCAAGTCCAGAAGCCCATGGCCATGGCAGAGTGAAATAATAGAAAGAGTTTCTATTTAGATTTTCACATTGGACTTGAATCGAATGATTACATCATATGACAGAGACTAGGGTTTGACGAGTTCACCTTAACCCTAATCTGATCGGGGCTCAAGATAGAAGAACTTAATCACACAGGTAGCTGCACCAAGAGGTTCGCATTCAGCTCTGATGGGTTGCCACCATATACTGCTAGGTGTCACTGGTGGATTTTGGGAGCAATTAGAATGATTTAGATGATCGATCATTCTAGCTGTTCGAATCAGAAGAGTTCTGATCCATCGAAAGGAGTTTCGATGATGTCGATGATAGAGATCATGACATATCCCATTACCATACAGAACTGAACCTAACTGGGTCACACAAACAAGGGTTTGAATCTGGTGATCATCAATTGAACTGATCTAGTTCAATTGATCTGAATGAGATTCAATTAGGTTCAAGGAAAATCGTGCTAGCACTCGATTGAACCTAACGTTCTTCTTTTGCTATCATAAATAAGTTGTCCTGTCTGAGCCAAAGGAGTTTGTGCTCAATCAGAGGCCTTCATATGGTCTGACTGGAGGTTGTCCAAGTCAGAAAAGGTTGTCTTATTTTGTAAGACATTACCTGCCATTTTTGGTCACCTGCCATTTCTTGTTCTTTGACTTTGGTCAAAAGTCTACCTTTGACTGGTCAAACGTTGACCATTGACACTTTGACTTTTGACCACATGTCATGCACCTATTGGAGAGCTGGTGGGGGCCTGTCCCCCTGCCAGAACCTGGCAAGGAGAAGGGCGCACGCCACCCTAGGCGTGTGCCCAAGTTGGAGGCGCCTAGGAGTCCTTGTTGGACAAGGACTCCATCTCTCTTTTGGATTCCAATTAGAGTTCTTCCTAAAACCAACTTTGACTGGTCTTAGGCACCCTCTAAGGAGGAATCCAGGGGACTCTATTCCCACCAATCAGATTTAGATCTGATTTCACAAAGGGTTGTGATTGGTTGGGAAGAAGAGGAGTTGGATCACAGCTAGTCTATAAATAAGACCCTGCGCCCAACTCAAATTGATTGAAAAATTGAGAATTGAAAAGTTTCCCATGCCCCAAGGCTGCCTCTCCCTCTCCTCCTCCATGCCAAACCATCTTCTCCCTCTCCTCTCCATGTCCAAAAGGAGTTTTGGGACCTTGGTTGGTGCGATTCCAGATCAAAGAAAGGCGATCAAAAGCTAAGAAGGCTGCGCTGCTGCAAAGGACGACTGCTGATCTTCAAAAGGAGTTTTGAAGATCCTCCAGATCAGATCCAGATCTAATTTTTGGAGGATGTGATAGAGAAGAAGAGGATCTCCAAATCCAACCTGAGTGAGTACTGATAGAGGCTAGGCACTTGCGTGGCTAGATCCAGAAACTTCCGCTGCTTACAGGATCATCAATGGGTAATAAGATTACCCACTTCAAGGTAAATTAAATTTGATTTAATTTATTTAAATTTATTTTGATTATTAAAATAATAAGAATCAAATATGAAACATTCCAGATCTGATTAGGATCAAAAAAAAAGGTTTTGAAATATATCTCTGGATCCGATCAGATCTGAATGAACCTGTTTCGAGAAATCAGAATTTTTCTTCAGGTTGGGCTGGTAAGGTTGGAGGATCCTATTTCAACACATGAGTCAACTTCTCAAAACCCAAAATAATTTTGAAGTTTCGAAGCCAATCCTTATAGTTGGATCCAGTCAGTCTATGGGTGTCCAAGATACGGGCTAGTGGATTGGATGCAGACATTTTCATATAGAGAGTCAATGTTTCTAGTTAGATTTTATAATTAGACTTAACTAATTTATTTAAGCATTTTATTTTTAAATAGATTAGGCTCCCATTACTTACTCGGATTCTTACGCTCCCTTGGTAGAGATACAAAAATCTCCATGATTATTGATTTCTAGTGGATGGTGCGGTCCTACCAACTGACTCACCACCTCACCTAACAGTTATTGGTGATGGGTCAACCAATGAGTGAATAACTCTTGTCCAATAATTCTCTAATCATGGTGCATCCTAACCTGGTCTCTAATTTATGAATCTCACCGTGTCCAAAATATTGATCCACTTCTTTGTTAAGTCAGACCCACCATTTGCATAGATTGGATTCTTGATTGGGTCCCTCACCGTATCTAAAATATTGAGCCCAATCCATCCTCCAACCCGTTGCATCCAATGCCTAATAGATATGGTTGCATCTTTTCGATGAAACTAAATCATTATATCCAGCTAAAAATAATCAACCTCGAGAAGAGTCCGCACGTCTACATTAATGGAAGACCTTAAGACTTAATATTTTCTTAGAAAGATTTAATTTAGGTCTCTTTAAACTTGACTTGACTTAGTCATAACAATTATGACTAACCTAGTGGCATGGGTTGACTCAAATTGTTAGCCACCTCAAATCAAAACTGGATCGATACAAATGGCCAGGTAAGTGGGACCGATGGAAAGGATATGCCATTAACTCGATGAGAATGCATTCAGATCGAGTAGCTCCTAATTAAAAATCAATGGATCGTATCTGCCAAACTTATCTTAGACACCAAATTATCGAATCAAAACCAATTGGATTAGCCTATAATCCAGGCTCGAACCATGGAGCCAAATTAGGTCTTGACTTGATCGAGTCACATCTCAATATGATTTGATCTTGATCTAGACTTAATCTTATTAGGCTAGTCAAATCTAAGCTTTCTTTGATCTCACCTAACCAACTCTTGATTCAATTTGATCAACCACTAGACCTAATTGAGCTATCCAAGCCCAAACCTAATTTTATGAACATGTCTTAGATCTAGAAATTTATAATTTTTATATCTAATTAATTTTATAATCTTAATTCTTAATTAAGTTTTGGATTCATGAAATATGTAATAAAAATTCTAGAGTTTCAGAATCTAGGATTTTGCAGAAAAATGAGTTCTAATTTTTGATTAAGGACGAACGCGCAGCACCCCTACACGTCATAAGAATACCCCATCAAATGAGAGGAGAGGATCTTTAAATTCTACTTTGTTCTTATGATCGGACAGTCATGGAAAACTTCTTAATCAGAAATATAATTTTTACTACAAAACTAGTTAGATCATATATCACATATAAAAAAATCTTACTAATATATGTCATGCATACATCTCATGTATTATCAATATTTATACTTTCAGACCTAAAATATCATATATTAAATTTAAAAAATAAAATTTTAAATTTGATCATATTAAAAATAAAACTATTCTAGACATCTTATAGAACTATTCTATGACTAGTCTAAGCATACATTTTTTATATCTCATATGAATAAATTAAAAATTAAAAATTTTATTTTTTATTTTTAGATCTAAGTACAATAACTATAATATCAAAAAAATAAAAATTAAATAGATTTAAAATTATATTTAATTAAAATAAATAATGATTATACTAGACTACACATAGAACTATTCTATACCTAGTCTAGTCGTGCATCTTATACATATTAGATCTAAAATATTTAATTTTTTTAATTTTAGATCTAATCATATCTAATGTGACATATAAAATATTTTAATATCAAATTATAAATAAAAATAAAATTAGATCTAAGATAAATTTGAAGAACTGCTAACCTGGCTCCGATATCGGTTAAAGAAAAAATTCTATTTTTTAATATAGGATCGTGCAGATCTGATCAGATCTAAGATGGATTTTTTTAAAAATTTTTAAATAATCTAATCTAATCTAAGAGTTCTTAGATATAATCATGATGATTTGATATTAAAAGTTAAAATAAAAATTAAATCAGATTTAATATCATACTTTGTTTGGGTAATCTGATTATCCTACGATGATCCTGATATTTTCTGAGGTTCTGAAAGGAGCCACGCACGCCCCTGGCCTCTACCGATATCTACATAGTAAGGATCTAGATGTCTTCTTCTTGCAAATTTTTTCTCCAAAGGTCATATCTGAATCTGATTTGAAAGTCCTTCAAAAAATTTCTGAAGATAGCATGTCCGTCTCACGAACACCATCGCATAGATGCTGAACTTTTCACAAATTTGATTAAATCTTCTTCTCAGATTTATGCCTAAAATTTTAGGCATGTAGAAGAGAGGGAGAGAGAGGATAGAGGAGGTGTGCGATATCTAGAATGGCAGCCTTTGGATATGAAAAATATTTCTACGTGAAGAGCCTTGGCACAAGGGTTCTTATACAAAAGCATAGCTCCAAATTAGAGTCCCTCTTTGACCAAAATCCTCATTTTTTCGATTATTGGGACCCCTGGACCTAATCTTCATGAAAATCCTTAGATCCCATCTAATTTTGAAGCTAAAATTTAATCTGAAAGGTGATAGCATGAGTAGATAAAGAAGAGTCCACTGCGCTTAGGACTTTTTCCTTAACAGTTTGATCCGAATCAAACTCTATCATAACTCAGTCTAGATACCTCCAAAAATCATGAAATTTAGTACACCCAATGAATAATTCATGCCTATCACATATCCAAAAATTAGATCAAAATAATTTTTAAAAAATTTTCTAGAAGCATCTAATCAAGTGACCCTCAGTTCTCTCAAATAGGTCAACTTTTGACCCTTGTCCAATTTGACAATGAACGAATTTAATTTCTACCATTAATCTGATCTAAACTTATTCCAGTCAAATGAAAATAAATCAATTCAAAATATAAAAATGTGTTAAATCAAATTTGACTTGATTGTGATGAATCAGAAAGATTTTAGAAGGAGAAAGTCAGGCTTAATCGTGTGCTAGCATGATTACATTGAACTTGATTGGATCTAATCCAAATCAATTAAACTAGGTTAGCTTAATTAATGACATCCAAATCTAAATTCTTATTTGTATGACCTAATTGGTTCAATTCTGTATTGTAATGAGATATGTCATGATCTTCATGTCGAAATCATCGAAACACCTTTCGATGGATCAAAACTTTTCTGATTCATACAATTAGAATGATTAATCATCAAAATCATTTTAATTGCTTCTAAAATCCATCAGTGACACCTAAAAGTATATGGTGACAACCCATTAGAACTAAAAGCAAACCTCTCGGTGTAGTTAGCTTTGTGATTGGGTTCTTCTATCCTGAGCCCTGATAAAATTAGGGTTAAGGTGAACTCATCAAACCCAATGTCCGTCATATGAATTAATCATTTGATTCGAGTTCAATATGAAATTCTAATAGAAACTCTTTCTATCATCTTCGTTCTATCATGGCCATGGGCTTAAGGACTCAATCTCATGATTATTATAGAGCTACTCCTCATCTACCGAGGTAGATAGATCTCCTTATTGGTGCAAACCAATTCCTATAAAGAACATGCCATAGCCAACATACACCTCAAGATTCCGAATAGCTAGAAGATCGAGTTATGATGTAGTCAAATTATAACATCCTAAAGGTAGACTGTCGATATACCTCTGGTTAAAGAATCATACACACGATTGCAGCATCGAGTCAGTCATCGATGAGAAGATAGACTTTCTTATGACTACTCCAGGTGGTCACGCTCAGTGTCTTCATTCTCTAACAAGTATCTATACTCTCGCTCTGATGTCTCCACACTGTAGACTCAAAACACATCTATCCTAAGAAAGTGATTGTACACTAACATTTCAGATCAATCACCTTCCTCGTGATGATCCTATGGTTGGAAGCATTTTATGAGTTAATTATGAAAATTAATGTCTTAAATTTTCAACTCTTGAAAATATGAATTACCATTACCATTAACTTAAAGATGTATCACAGACACTTTTAAATACACACTAGCATAGAAAAATAATTTATTTATTAATTTATAGTCAAAATTATAAAATTGCTCTTAGAAGTGTATTACAACTGACAGCCAATCTGGCTTCTAGAGAACACATCTAACAAGAAATAAGATGAAAATGCCCCAAATCACTCTCTGCATCTCCATAGCACTTGGGTGTAGATATTTCCATTTGGCAATCACTAGAATCCTTTGGAAATAAATCAATTAAAATTTTCTTATTTTTCGACCTTGGGTCCTTCTCTTTTGGATTTTTTGGCACCAGTAGTCTTTAATGATTGTCGGTGTGGAGTCCACGGGCTATGATACAGTAGCCCTAGCTACCATTAGCCATCATAAAGCTGGCTGTGTGCCCCTCACCTTTGGGAACAAATGAAAGTAAACCTCCCCTATTCCATTTAAGAAACAAAGCAAAAAAAAGAATAGAGAAGGATGCGGGTCCTCAATTTCACCATGAAAGGAAGAAAAAATAGGAAAAAAAGGTAGAAAGAGAAAAGAAAAATAAAAGAAAAGAAAAGAAAAGAAGAGAAAAGAAAAATAAAAGAAAAGAAAAGAAAAGAAGAGAGAGAAAATTCTCTCTTCCCTCTCTTCCTTCTCCCTTAGTTTCCAACTCCACTTTCTCTCTCTAATTTCTCTCTATAGATTTTCTCTCTCAAGAATTATTCTCTCTTTTTATGGAGTTTTCTCTCTCTTTATAGATTTCTCTTCTCAAGTTTGATCTAATAAAGAATTACTTTTAATGATTTTGATCTAATTCTAATGCAAAGATTCTGATCTATAGTACCCAGACAGCTTGTTGGCATCCATCCTGATCAGATCAAGCATCATGAGATTTTATCATCGATTATGTTGGTGCAGAATTTGGTTGACGTCGGATCGAGCTGGAGTTAAGGAAGGAGAGATCACCAATAGTGATCTGCAAAATAAAGTTTCATCTGGAGTCAGTGGTGGTGGCTCCAACAGTATCCTCTGATGATCAAGTCAGCTCTTCTAGCCAACAAAAATGGAGTGCTTAGATAAGAATTCAATAGAGTTTTAGAAAGAAGAAGAGATCTTAGAGAAAATATATCTGAAGGATCCCTTTTTATAGATGGAGATTATAGCAGATTGATAGTAATGGTCGTAACCATCCGATAGTGGGTCGCTCGAGGTCATGTGTAGTTTGTTACGAAGAGAGGTATCCATTTCCTGAATGTGGCCTTTCGTTGAGATTTAATAATCAAAGTTTGGAGAAAGCAGGCATTGGTTGGTAAAAAGCTTTGACAAACATCAATTCCAAAGGAGTTCAGACTCCAAAAATGAACTTGATAGAAGGAAAAATCTAGAAGAAGTTTGGCTCCTAAAGGAACTTGACTGAAGGAGAAATTCAAAAAAAGTTTGGCTCTTGAAGAAATCCGACTGAAGGAAAAATTCGGAAGGAGTTCGGCTTCTAGAGGAATCCGACTGAAGGAGAGGTTCGAAAGAAGTTTGGCTCCTGTAGACATCCGACTGAAGAAGAGGTCCGAAAGAAGTTTGGCTCCTAGAGAAATCCTACTGAAGCAGAGGTCCAGAAGAAGTTTGGCTCTTAGAGGAATCCAACTAAAGAAAAAATCTAGCAGTTTGACTCCTACAATAATCCAACTAAAGGAGAGGTCGAAAGGAGTTTGGCTCCGGTAGGAATCCGACTAAAGGAGAGGTCCGAAAGGAGTTCGGCTCCTAGAGGAACTTGACTGAAGGAGAAGTTTGGAAGGAGTTCAGCTCCTGTAGGCATTCGACTGAAGGAGAGGTCTGGAAGGAGTTCAACTCCTAATGGAATCCAACTAAAGGAGAGGTCCGAAAGAAATTCAACTCCTAAAAGAAATTTGACTAAAGAAGAGGTCTAAAAGGAGTTTGGCTCCTGATGGAAATCTGACTGAAGGAGAAGTCCAGAAGAAGTTTGGCTCCTGTAGGCATCCGACTGAAGGAGAAGTCCAAAAGAAGTTCGGCTCTTGTAGGCATCCAACTGAGGAAGAGGTCCGAAAGGAGTTCGGCTCTTGGTGGAATCCGATTGAAGGAGTTCGGCTCCTAGTGGAATCTAACTAAAGAGAAGTTCGGAAGGAGTTCGGCTCCTATAGGCATCCGACTGAAGGAGAGGTCCGAAAGGAGTTTGGCTCCTGTAGAAATTCGATTGAAGGAGAGGTCTGGAAGGAGTTTCGACTTCTGGTGGAATCCGACTGAAGGAGAAATTTGGAAAGATTTTGGCTCCTAGAGGAACTTGACTGAAGGAGAAGTCCAAAAGAAGTTTGGCTCCAGTAGGCATCCGATTGAAGGAGAGGTTCAGAAGAAGTTCGGCACTTGGAGGAATCCGACTAAAGAAGAAATCCGGAAGGAGTTTGGCTAGGGCCCAACCGCTAAAAGAGTTCGGCTGGGGTTCGACTGCTGGAGGAGTTCGACTGGGGTTCGGCTGCTGGAGGAGAATTTTTGATTGAAGCTCTTCCATGATTTTCAGTTGCATTAGGCTAAGCATCAGGCTGAACTTCGATGGGAGCGGAGTTTATCCTCAATAATATTCCTTCCACTTTTGAGTTCAAAATTTGAAAGAAGGGAGTACAAAAAAGGTGACTATCAAAGTCCTCTTTTGGGCTCTGCATCCGTTCAGGTTGAAGCTTTGGGAAGATCTTATCTCCAACCGAAGTTGATGAAGATCCTCTCTCCAATCAAGGTCAAAGGAGATCTCATCTCGTGTTGAAGGATAGGAGCTCGAGGGAGATCTTATCTCCAGCCGAGGTTGAAGGAGATCTTATCTTCTTCCAAGGTTGAAGTTGAAGTCGGAGGAGGTCTTATCTCTAGCTGAGGTTGAAGGAGATCTTATCTCCTATTGAGGTTGGCGTTGAAGCTTGGGAGAGATCTTTTCTCTAGTCGAGGTTGTAGGAGATCTTATCTCCTGTTGAAGGGTTGGAGCTCGAAGGAGATCTTATCTCCTGCTAAACTTGACATTGAAGCTCGGAGGAGATCTTATCTCCAGCCGAGGCTGACATTGAAGTTGAAGCTCGGGGGGATCTTATCTCCAATCGAGATTGACGTTGAAGTTGAAGCTTGGAGGAGAATTCTGGTCCATGGTTTCCATGCTTGCTGCTTGTTGTAGACGCTGAGCTCCTTGTGGACGCCGTGCTAGGATCTCTCTTACAAATCAGGATAAGATTTTGCCTTTCGCATTTGACTTAGTCAGGTTATCATGGAAAAGCACATGTAAGGATTCTCCATCGAGCTTCTTCTTTCTCTTCATTTTTGGTCTATGGGGTTCCAACTTTTGCTCATGCTAGGATGAGGTTCTCCTCCTATTCCTAATAGGCTTAAGGGCATATTAGGGTTGTTGTTGGGGCCTCTCCTCTCACCTCCTCTAAAATGAACAAGGCCTTTAACTTTGCTCATGTTAGGATGAGGTTCTCCTCCTATTTCTAACGGGCCATGGAGGCACATAAGGGCCATTGTTCGAGTCTCTACCCCCATCTCATCTAAAATGAATGAGGTCTTTGACTTTGCTCGTGTTTAGGAAGAGGTTCTCCTCCTATTTTTAATAGGCTGTGGGGGCACATAAGGGCCATTATTAGGGCCTCTCCCTCCATCTCATCTAAAATGAATGAGGTCTTCGACTTTGCTCACGTTAGGACGAAGTTCTCCTCCTATTTCTAATGAGCTATGGGGGCATATAAGGGCCATTGTCAGGGCCTCTCCCCCATCTCGTCTAAAATAAATGAGGTCTTCGACTTTGCTCACGTTAGGATGAGATTCTCCTCCTATTTCTAATGGGCTCTGGGGGCACATAAGGACCATTGTCAGGGTCTCTCCCCCCATCTCATCTAAAATGAACGAGGTCTTCGACTTTGCTCACATTAGGATGAGGTTCTTCTCCTATTCCTAACAAACTGTAGGGATGCATAAGGGCCATTGTCAGGGCCTCTCCCCTCATCTCGTCTAAAATGAATGAGGCCTTCAACCTTGCTCACATTAGGACAAGGTTCTCCTTCTATTCCTAACATGGCCATTATTATTTGCTTCTTCCCTATCATCACATAGTTTTTGCACCAACAAACAATAACATTGAAATAGAGGAGTTTTATTGATGGAAAATTACTAGTAGTACATCCTTAGATTTTTTGAATTCCAAGGTCGTAGGAGCGTCTTCCCTCCGAGCTCCTTCAAGCGATAAGTTTCAGACTGAATGACCTCCTCTACTTCATACGGGTCTTCTCAATTCAGAGCAAGCTTCCCCTGGTTCTAAGCCTGAGAGATGGTGGCTCGCTGATGCACTAAGTTTCCCACTCTGAATATTTTATCTCTAACTTTGGAGTTATAATATCGGGCCACCCTTCACCTGTAGGTCACCATCCGAACCTTGGCATCCTCTCTTTTTTCTTCCAACAGGTCGAGGTTGACTCCGCGGTTCTATGAGTTACGCTGCTCATTGAAGGCCACAACCCACGCTGATGGGAGCTTAAGGTCGATTGGGATGACTGCCTCCATTCTAAAAGCCAAGAAAAATGGTGTTTTCCCAGTCAGTAGCCTTTAAGTAGTTCGGTACGCCCATAGGATGTGGTAGAGTTCATCCACCTAGGCCCGCTTTGCTCTATTGAGCCTTGTCTTGATGCCTTGCAGTAGGGTCTGGTTGGTCACTTCAGCTTTCCCATTTGCCTGTGGGTGAGCTACCGATGTGAAGTGATGGAAGATGTTTAGATCTTCGTAGAACTCAGCGAACCTCATCCCAGCGAACTGTCACCCATTATCTGTAATGAGAGTTTGGGACAAACTGAACTGATAGACGATGACTTCCAGACAAAATCCTATACCTTGACCTCAGTAATTTTTGCTAGTGGTTCAGCTTCGATCCATTTCATGAAGTAGTCAATCATGACCAGGAGGAACTTTCATTGCCTGGATGTTATCGAAAAAGGGCCAAGTATATCCATTCTCCACTACGCAAATGGCCAAGGTGCGCTTAGTGGAGTAAGCTTGGAGGTCGGCTGTCTTTGTATATTTGCATTCTTTTGATAGCGGTCACATTTCTTGACATACTCCATAGAATCGTGGTATAAGGTTGGCCAATAGTACCCTTGCCGAAGTAATTTTTGTGATAGGAACCTAGCTCCTACATGACTTCCATAAATTCTCTCGTGCACTTTTCATAATGCGAAGTCGGCCTCTGAAGGTCGGAAACATCTCAGTAGTGGCAGCAAATATGACCTCTTATACAACTTGTCCTCATACAAAACATACCAGGAGGCTTGATTCCTGAGTTTTCGAGCTTCTTTTGGATCACGAGGAAGAACTTCCTCTTTGAGATAGACAACTAATGGATTGATTCAACTCAGCTCGAGCTCCATCTGCATAACGAACTATGATTCCTCCGAGCTTGGGCATTTTAGAGTTTCAAAAAATACTTCTTTGGACAGTTCGGTAGGGGCTAAAGTGGTCAATTTAGAGAGAAGGTTGGCTCTTGTATTTTCCACCCTCAAAATCTATTGAATGCCAAAACTACCGAAGGTCGGAGTCAAATCCTTTACTTTCTTATTGTATTTCATCATACTTTTCTTCCGCGCTTCATAGTTGCCACTAACTTGACCAACCACTAATTGAGAATTACTATAGACTTGAAGCCGATCTACTTTTAACTCTCTTGCTATTTTTAATCCGATGATCAGCACTTCATATTCGGCCCCATTATTAGTTGCATGAAATTTGAAGCGTAGCATATACTCGACGATGACTCCCTCGGGGCTGGCTAAGACTAACCCCGCACCTACTCCAATGGAGTTAGACGAACCATCTACGTACAGGATCCAAAAACCTTCAAAAAGGTCGGCACGCTCTTCGAGGAGGCTCGATTGCAACAACAGAGCACCAATCTCATTTTGTTGAAGCTCGGCATCATCTAGAATGGTACATTCTACTACAAAATCTATCAATATGTGGACTTTGATTGATGGCCTGAGTCAATAATTGATGTCGAACTCCATGAGCTCAATCGCCCATTTTGCGATTCTTCCAAAAGCATCCATTCGATGAAGGACTGCTTTTATTTATTGATCCATAATGATAGTTATAGTGTGCCCCTAAAAGTAAGGTCGGAGTCTTCTAACAGTGATTAAAAGAGAGTAGGTCAATTTCTCCAGCTTAGAGTACCTGGTCTCTACATCCCTCAGGACTTGGCTTATGTAGTAGATCGATCGCTGCAACTTCGCTTCCTCCTTGACCAGGACTACTGCCAAGGCCGTCGGAGAGATTGCTAGGTACAAAAATAATTCTTCTCTAGGTTCAGGCTTTGCTAGTAGTGGGGGTGAGCCGAGATAGTTTTTGAGCTCCTCAAATGCCAGTTGGCACTCCATTATCCAGCAGAAGTTTTTTGATTGCTTGAGAACTTGGAAGAAGGGCATGCATCGCTCGGTCGATCTCAAGAAGAAGCGATTTAGGGACGTCACTTTTTCAGTCAGGTGCTGAACTTCTTTGATTATTATTGGAGCAATCATCTCCTGAATAGCTCGAATTTTCTCTGAATTTGCTTCAATCCCATGCCTTGACACCATAAACCTAAGAAACTTTCCTGAGGTCACACCAAAGGCGCACTTGGTCGGGTTTGGCTTTATCTTGTGCTTTCTAAGTACAATGAAGATCTCTTCGAGGTCGGCGAGGTGGTTTATAGAAGCTCGACTTTTGACGAGCATGTCATCCACATACACCCCTATATTGTTGTCGATCTGCTTCTTGAAGATCTTGTTGACCAGGCATTGGTACGTTGCCCCTGCATTCTTGAGCTTAAAGGGTATAACCCTATAACAATAAAGACCATGGTTGGTAACAAAAGCAGTTTTCTCCTCATCCTCCGATGCCATCCATATTTAGTTATAGCCAAAGAAGGCATCCATGAAAGTGAGGAGATCATTGCCCGAGGTTGCATCTACCAATTGATCAATCATGGAAAGAGAGTAGTTATCCTTTGGGCAAGCTTTGTTCAGCATTTTGAAGTCTATACACATCCTCCACTTGTTGTTTGCCTTTTTGATGAGGACTACATTTAAGAATTAGGTCGGATAGTTAACTTTTTGGATGAATCCAGCTTTGAGGAGCTTTCCTACTTCTTCTACGATTGCTTTCTGCCTCTCCAGGGCATGGTTGTGCATCTTCTCTTTTATCAATCGATACTTAGGATCAATGACCAACTGATTTTCCATGACCTCGGTATCAATTTCTGGCATATCCACTGGGGCCCAGGTGAAGATGTCCGTGTTCTTTCTAAGAAAGGTGACGAGTTGCTTCCAAATCTCATCCTCCAAATTGGAGCCGATCTATACAATGTGCTCCACATTTCCATCGTTTAAGGGCATAGATATGAGGTCCTCCATAGGCTCACCCCGCTCCTCAATGAGGTTGTCATGGGTATCTAGCCCCTCGATAGGACAAAGGTCAGACTGGACATTTTTCTACAAGGCAAAGAAGTAACAGCTTCTGGCCAATGCCTGGTCTCTCCTGATCTCTTCAATTCCATAGTTTGTTGGAAACTTCATCTTTGGATAACAAGTGAACACCACTGCTCGGAGCGCGTTCAATCTAGGTCGACCGAGAATAGCATCATAGGCAGATAGAGACTTTACGACTAGAAAAATGATCTGTACCTTAATTAGCTTTGGACGTTGTCTTGTAGTCATAATCAAAGTTATTATACCCTCAATTGGCACAACATCACCAGTGAAGCCCACCAACGGAGAGTTCATAGGTTCCAAGTGGTTATTGAGTAAGAACATTTTTGAGAAAGCATCATAAAATAATACGTCGATCGAGCTTCCATTATCTATCAAAATATGGCGTACATCATAGTTGGTAATATTTAAAGAGATTACAACCACGTCATTGTACGAAAACTGAACTCCTCGAGCATCCTCGTCGGTGAAAGCGATGGGCTCTTCAGTTCTCCACCTCTTCACTAGTCCCTCATATCCGCTGGCCTCTTCATGCTGAAATCTTCTAGAGATAGTATTGATGATGCCAAGAGATGGCCGATTTTTTTATTGTTTCTCCCTCCTTGGTCGTTCAGGCTGCGACAGTACCCTTAGCGGATCTTTCTGCCCTTTAGGCCGATGCCGCAGGAATCGACCGAGTCTGCCTTGCCTGATGAGCTCCTCGATCTCATCTTGAGCTAAATACACTCTTCAGTATCATAATCGTGGTCATGATGATAAAGACAAAATTTATTAGGATTGTGCTTATCGAAATGAGTATGCATTCTTTTCGGTCTCGATAGTTTCTTTATGATTTCCATCAGTACTTAGGTTTTTGAAGCATTAAGAGGGGCATAGTTATGAAATCTTCAAAGGAGAGAACCCCACCATACCATTCTATCAGGGCTTCCCTGCCTCCAAGCCTGGGGAGGAGTTTGGGCTCGCTTGCACTTAGAGAAAGTTTGGGAGCACGGCCGAGCTTCACTCAACTTTCCTTCCTAAGCGGGCCCGCTCAACTTACCGATTTGCCACTTTTCAATGGCTTCATTGTCCTTGGCCTTGAAGGCCTCTTTAGCTCGGGCATAACCTTCAGCCCAAGCCAGCATATCGGCAAAGTCCTTGGGGTAGTTCTTTTTTAGGGAGTATAGCAAATCATTCTTCTGAAGGCCATCCTTAAGTGCAGCCATTGCAACCAATTAGTTCAGATTTTGAACCTCCATTGTAGTAGTATTAAATTGGATGACATAAGTCTGGATGGATTTTTCCTCCTTCTGCTTGATGTTCATCAAGGTATCCGAATCTCGATGGAGTTCTTAGAAAAGGAACTGATGGCTCTCTGAAAAACAAAAGTTAATTAAGAGTAAAATCGCATTTGAGATGATGAAAAGCTCACAAAAAGAGGGTTGCATATCCCTAGATGGTCATCAATCGAACGTATTGTTAGATATATGTGCCCTAGAAGCCAGAATTGGCTGACACTTGTAATACACTTCTAGGGGCAAAATTATAATTTTGACTAAAATCAATAAATGGGTTATTTTCTATCACATATGTGTATTTAGTGTCTGTGATACATCCTTTGAGTTAATGGTAATGATAATTCATATTTTCAAGAGTTGAAAATTTAAGACATGAATAATCATTATTAACTCATAAATTGCTCCCGACCATAGGATCATCACGAGGATGGTGATTGATCCGGAAGGTTGGTGTACAATCGCTTCTCTTTAGTAGATGAGTCTTGAGTCTACGGTGTGGAGACACCGGAGCGAGAGTACAGGTACTCGTTAGAGAACGAGGGCACTGAGCGTGACCACCTCGAGTAGTCATTAGGGAGTCTACCTTCTCGTCAATGACTGACTCGATGCTGCAGTAGTGTGTCTGGTTCTTTGACCTGAGGTGCATCGGCAGTTCACCTTGAGGGTGTTATAGTTTGACTACACCATTACTCGGTCTCCTAGCCATATGGAACCCTGAGGTGTATGTTGGCTATAGCATGTTCATTGTAGGAACTGGATGGCATCAAGATGGAATCTATCTACCTCGGTGGTAGAGGAGCAGCCCTATGATGATCATGAGAATCAAGTCCAGAAATCCATGGCCATGGTAGAGTGAAATAATAGAAAGAGTTTCTATTTAGATTTTCACATTGGACTTCGAATCGAATGATTACATCATATGACAGAGACTAGGGTTTGACGAGTTTACCTTAACCCTAATCTGATCGGGGCTCAAGATAGAAGAACTTAATCACACAGGTAGCTGCACCAAGAGGTTCGCATTCAGCTCTGATGGGTTGCCACCATATACTGCTAGGTGTCACTGGTGGATTTTGGGAGCAATTAGAATGATTTAGATGATCGATCATTCTAGCTGTTCGAATCAGAAGAGTTCTGATCCATCGAAAGGAGTTTCGATGATGTCGATGATAGAGATCATGACATATCCCATTACCATACAGAACTGAACCTAACTGGGTCACACAAACAAGGGTTTGAATCTGGTGATCATCAATTGAACTGATCTAGTTCAATTGATCTGAATGAGATTCAATTAGGTTCAAGGAAATCGTGCTAGCACTCGATTGAACCTAACGTTCTTCTTTTGCTATCATAAATAAGTTGTCCTGTCTGAGCCAAAGGAGTTTGTGCTCAATCAGAGGCCTTCATATGGTCTGACTGGAGGTTGTCCAAGTCAGAAAAGGTTGTCTTATTTGTAAGACATTACCTGCCATTTTTGGTCACCTGCCATTTCTTGTTCTTTGACTTTGGTCAAAAGTCTACCTTTGACTGGTCAAACGTTGACCATTGACACTTTGACTTTTGACCACATGTCATGCACCTATTGGAGAGCTGGTGGGGGCCTGTCCCCCTGCCAGAACCTGGCAAGGAGGAGGGCGCACGCCAACCCTAGGCGTGTGCCCAAGTTGGAGGCGCCTTAGGAGTCCTTGTTGGACAAGGACTCCACCTCTCTTTTGGATTCCAATTAGAGTTCTCCCTAAGAACCAACTTTGACTGGTCTTAGGCACCCTCTAAGTAGGAATCCAGGGGACTCTATTCCCACCAATCAGATTTAGATCTGATTTCACAAAGGGTTGTGATTGGTTGGGAAGAAGAGGAGTTGGATCACAGCTTAGTCTATAAATAAGGACCCTGTACGCCCAACTCAGATTGTTAGAGATTCAATTGAGAGATTCAAAGTTTCCCCATGCCCCAAGGCTGCCTCTCCCCTCCTCCTCCATGCCAAAGCTTCTTCTCCCCTTCTCCTCTCCACGTCCAAAAGGAGTTTTGGACCTTGGTTGGTGCGATCCAGATCAAAGAAAGGCGATCAAAAGTAAGAAGGCTGCACTGCTGCAAAGGACGACTGCTGATCTTCAAAAGGAGTTTTGAAGATCCTCCAGATCAGATCCAGATCTGATCTAATTTTTGGAGGTGTGATAGAGAAGAAGAGGATCTCCAGATCCAACCCGAGTGGATACCGGTAGAGGCCAGGCGCTTGCGTGGCTAGATCCAGAACCTTCCGCTGCAAACAGGATCATCAACAGGGTAATAGGATTACCCAAATCAGGTAAATTAAATTTGATTTAATTTATCTTATTTTATTTTATTTATTAAAATAATAAGAATTCAGATCTGAAACATATCAAGATCTGATTGGGATCAAGAGAAAAAATTTTTGAAATATATCTCTTGATCTGATCAGATCTGAACGAACCTGGATCCGAAGAAATCAGGATTTTCCCTTCAACTGGTATCAGAGCCATGGTTCTAAAATTATTTAGATCTGATTTTAAATTTATTTTAATTAAAAAATAAGTGATTTCAGATGTCACATGAGATGTGATCAGATCTGAAATCAGAAAAAATTAAAATTAAATAATTTGGATCTAAGATTAGAAGATATGCATGACTAGTTCTAGAATAGAATAGTTCTATAGAATAGTCTTGCATGTTTTTGATTTAATCTGATTAAATCATATTTTAGATCTTTTTATTTACTATTTTTTGATATTATAAGTGTTATAATAACATCTAAAAAATAGCAAATAAAAATTATTTAATTTTTGAATATCATATGAGATATGATTGATGCATGTCTAGACTAGTTGTAGAATAGTTCTACATAATTATCTAGATTAGAATTTATTTTGATTAGATCAATTTAAATCTAATTTTTTAGATTATTATGAGATAATTTAGATCTGAAAATATGCATGATTATGATACATGAGATGTATGCAAAATATGCCATGATTAGATCTACTTTATATATGAGATATATGATATAGATCTGATATTGTTTTGTAGTATTGAATGTTCCTGATTAAGGCGTTCCTCTTGGCCGTCCGGTCATAAGAACGAAGAAGGGTTTAAAGGCCCTCTCTTTCCCATTCGATGGGGTGTTCTTATGATGTGTAGGGGTGCTGCGTGTTCGTCCTTAATCAGAAACCCAAAACTTACTTTCTGCAAAACCCTAGATCCTGAAACCCTAGGATTTATTGTGCATATTTTGTTTATGAACCCTACTTAATTAAGAATTAAGTTTATGGAATATTAATTAGGTCTAAAATTGAGAATTTTCAGATCTAAGACATATTCATAATACTGGGTTCGGGCTTGGGTAGCTCAATTAGGTCTAAGCGGTTGATCAAACCGAATCAAGAGTTGGTTAGATGGGATCAACAATGCTTAAATTGACCAGCCTAATAGGATTAAGTCTGGGTCAAGATCGAGTCACGATCAAGCAAGACCTAATTAGGCTCAGAGGTTAGAGTCTGGATTGTAGGCTAACCCAATTGGTTCTGGCTCAACAATTTGGTGTCTAAGGTAAGTTTGGCATAGACGACCGACTGGTTTTTAATTGGAAGCTACTCGACCTGAATGCGTTCTTGTACGAGTTAATGGCATATTCCTTCCACCGGATCTCACTTACCTGGCCATATCTGTTGACACAGTTCTGATCTGAGGTGGTCAATAATCCGAGCTAACCCATGCCACTAGGTTAGTCATAATTGTTATGACTAAGCCAAGTCTAGTTTAATGAGACCTGAATCAATTCTCCCTAAGAAAAGATTAAGTCTGAGGTCTTCCACCATTGTAGATGTGCGGGCCCTTCCCGGGGTTGATTGTTCTCGGCTGGATACAGTGGCTCAGTTGCACCGGGAAGATGCAACCATGTCTATTAGGCATTGGATGCTATGGGCTGGAGGATGAGTTGGGCTCAATATTTCGGATACGGTGAGAGACTCAATTAGGAACCCAGTCTATGCAAATGGTGGGTCTGACTTAACTAAGGAGTGGATCAATATTTCGGATACGGTGAGATTCATGAATTAGAGACCAAGTTTGGGTGCACCATGATTAGAGAATCATTGAACAAGAGTTGTTCACTCATTGGCTAACCCATCACCAATAACTGTTAGGTGAGGTGATGAGTCAGTTGGTGAGACCGCACCACCCACTAGAAATCATTAATCATGGAGATTTTTCGCATCTCTACAGAGGGAGTGTAGGGATCCGAGAAAATAGTGGGAGCTAATTTGTTTAAAAATAAAATCCCTAAATAAATTGGTCAAGTCAAAATTACAGTATCTAACTAGAATCTTTGACTCTCTACAGGAAAATGTC
>QRFJ01007805.1:0-34650 GCA_006176705.1 Cocos nucifera
TTTCGGCCCCCCGTCGTCCGTATAGTCGGACGACACGCCGTTTTTAGGAAACTTTTCATTGAAATTCAGCAGTAACCAGTGTTTAGATATATGTGCCCTAGAGAGTTAGAATTGGCTGACACTTGTAACACACTTCTAGGGGCAAAATTATAATTTGACTAAAATGCCATAAAATCTACGCGCGTTATTTTCTATCACAGTCATGTGTAATTTAGGCTGTCTTGATTACTTCTCGTTTGAGTTAATGATAATGATTAATTCATATTTTCAAGAGTTAAATTTAAGATATGGAATAAATCATTATCAAACTCATAAAAGGCGTCCCGACCATAGGATCAATCACGAGGGATGGTGATTGATCCGGAAGGTTTGGTGTTACAATCGCTTCTCTTTAGTAGATGAGTCTTGAGTCTATTGGTGTGGAGACACTGGAGGCAAAGAGTAATAGACTTGTTAGAGAATTGAGGGCACTGAGCATTGAGACGCACCTGAGTAAGTAGTTCATTAGGAAGTCCTACCGCTTCTCATCATATGAACTGACCGATGTGTGTAAGTGGTGTGTCTGGTTCCTTGGACCCAAGCGTGCAATTCGAATAGTTCACTCAAGAGGATGTTTTAAGTTTGATACTCCATAAACTCGGTCTCCTAGCCATACAAAACCCTGAAGGTGTATGTTGGCATAGCATGTTCATTGTAGGAACGGGATTGCATCAAAGATGAGATCTATCTTTCTCTCGATGGTAGATGGAGCAGCCCTATTGATGTCATGAGAATCAAGTCCAGAAGGCCCATGGCCATGGTAGAGTTGAAATAATAAGAAAGAGTTCTATTTAGGTTTTTCACATCGAACTTGAATCGAATGAATTACAATCAGTATGACAGAGACTAGGGTTTTGGACGAGTTTCACCTAAACCTAAATCTGTCCAAGCTTTTTTTTTTTTTTCCAAGATAGAAGACTTAATCACAGTAGGTTAGCTACAGCCAAGAAGGTTCTTATTCAGCTCTTGAGTGGATGACCACCGTATTATCTGTAAGGTGTCACTGGTGGATTTTTGGAGCAATTAGAATGATTTAGATGATCGATCATCTAGCTGTTCGAATCAGAATGAGTTCTGATTCCATCGAAAGAAGTTCTCCAAAAATATCGATGATAGAGATGAATGACAGATTATGCCATACCATATAGTGAAAACTGAACTAACTGGATCACCAAACAAGGGTCTTGAATCTGGGTATCATCAATTGAACAATCCAGTTTCCAATTGAATTTGAAATGATATTTTAAATTAGGTTAAGGAAATATTGTGCTAACACTCGATTGAACCTAATATTCTTACTTATTACTATATAAATAGTTGTCCTGACTCGAGCCAAAAGGAGTATTATGCTCGATCAGAGGCCCTTTCACTTTGTCTGACTTAGAGCTTGTCTAGGTCAAGAAAAGGAATTGTTCTTATTTTGTATGACATATTCTCCATTCATGGTCCACCCTGCTATTTTCTCGTTCCTTTGACCTTTGGTCAAAAAGTTGACTTTGAACTTGGTCAAATTAATGACCATTGACACTGTTACTCTTTAGTTCGCGCGGTGTCAATGCACAACCTATTGGAGAGTGGTGGGGCCCTGTCCCCTACTAGGAACCTGGCAAGGAGAGGGCAACACACCATGGGTGCCACCCATGGCGTGTGCCTCAAGCATTGGAAGGGGGGAGGCGCCCCAGGATCCCTTTGTTGCATAGGGACTCCAACTCCTTTTTGGATTTTCGACTTAGAGTTCTTCCTAAGAACCGAAGTTGACTACGTCTTAGGCGCCCACTAAGAGGAATCCTATCGAATGTATTTCCCACCAATCAGATTCTACGGATCTAATTTCACAAAAGGATTGTGATTGGTTTGGGAAGAGAGAGGTAGTTGGAATCACAGATAGTCTATAAATAAGAAACCCTATTGCCCAAACTCAAGGAGTATCTGAAATCAAGAAGAAATCCTTGCCGTCAAGGCTCCTCTCTTCTCCTACTGGCATGCCCCAAACATCTTCTCCCTCTCCTTCTCCATGCCCAAGTGGTTTGGGTTTTGGTGGTGCAATCCAGAGTGATAGAAAGGCGACAGAAAGCTGAACGCGCTGCACTGACCTGGATAAGGACAATCTGTTGATTCTTTGAAAGGTGTTATTGAGGGATCGTCTTTTAGATTAGATTTCAGAATCTAATTGTTTGGAAGACATGATAGAGAGAAGAAGCATATGATCTCTAGCATCTAGCCTTAAGTTATATCAATATGAGGCTAGGCACTTGCGTGTGCTAGATCTAGGAACCTTCAATCCTTGGGCTTACAGGATCATCAATGAATTATTAGGATTTACTCCACTTTAAGGTAAATTAAATTTGATTTAATTTATCTGAAATTTATCTGTTTAATTATTAAATAATAAAAGAATTGAGATCTAAAAATATCTCCTAGATTAAGTCTAAATTGAAGAGATAATCTTTTGAAATATATCTCTTGATCCGAGTCAAATGATCTGACGAACCTGGGTTTTTGGAAAATCAGGATTTTCGCATTCAAGTCTGGATGATTCTAGGAGCCAAGGTTCTTAATGAGTTTAGATTCGTAATTTTAAATTTAGTGTTTAATCAAAAAAATAATAGTTATTTCAGATGTCAAATAAGATGTGATCAGATCTAAAAATCAGAAAAAATAAAATTGGAAATTGATTTGGATCGTTAAGATTAGAAAATATGCAATGACTAGTTCTAAATAGAATAGTTCATAGAATGTCTTGCCATGTTTCTAATTTAATTTGATTAAATCATATTTTAGATCTATTTATTTACTAAATTTTTAATATGTATGATTATTATTAAGAATATCTAAAAAATAGTAAATAAAAATTTATTAAATTTTAGACATCATATAGAATTGATTGTGCATGGGTCCAGGCTAGTTGTAGCATAGTTCTACATAGTTTTGTCTAGATAGAAGTTTTATTTTGATATAAGATCAATATTAAATTGATTTTTTTCAGATTATTGAGAAATAATTAGATCTGAAACATATGCCATGATTCGAAGTACATTTGAGATGTAATCAAGAATTGCATTGATTAGATCTAATTTATGAAATTTTTTTTTAACCCACAACAACAAATTATTGTTATTAGTATTAATGTTATATGCGTATAGTATTATTTAATTATTTTGGTTTATGTATTCAATGTTTTTTTACTTGGCAACAGAGGCTTCTTTTGTTCTTCTTGGATTATATATCAATATTGTAGTCATTCAGTCTGTTAAGGTCTCTGGCAATATCATAGAATGAAGAAAGATTTAAAAGGCTCCTCTCCTCCCATCATCTGGATGGGGTTTCTTATGATGTCTAGGGGTGTTGCGCGTTCGTTCTTATTTAGAAATCCAAAACTTACTTTCATGCAAAAACCCCTAGATCCTGAAACCCTAGGATTATTATGCATGAACCCTACTTTAATTAAGATAAATAGTTATGAAATATTAATTAGTCTAAAATTGAGAATGTTCAGAATCCTAAGAATTATATTCATAATACGGGTTCGGGTTTGGGATAAGCTCAATAGGTCTAAGTGGTTGATCAAACAAATCAAGAAGTTGTTATGATGGGGATCAAACAATTGCTTAAATGAGACGCAGCCTATATAGGATTAAGTCTGGGTCAAGATCGAGTCATGAATCAGCAAGAACACTTAATTAGGTCAGAGGTTTTAGAGTCTGGAATTGTATGTTCTAACCCAATTGGTTCAGCTCAATAATTTGGTGTCTAAGGTAGTTTGGCACCATATGACCAACTGAATTTTTAAGTTTGAGAGCTACTTCGACTTGAATGCATTCTTATACAGTTAATAGGATATCCCTTCCACCGATCTCACTTACCTGGCCATATCTGTTGACACCAGTTCTGATCTGAGGTGGTCAATAATCCGAGCTACCCATGCCACTAGGTTAGTCATAATTGTTATGACTATGACAAGTCTAGTTTAATGAGACCTGAATCAATTCTCCCTAAGAAAAGATTAAGTCTGAGGTCTTCCACCATTGTAGATGTGCGGGCCCTTCCCGGGGTTGATTGTTCTCGACTGGATACAGTGGCTCAGTTGCACCGGAAAGATGCAACCATGTCTATTAGGCATTGGATGCTATGGGCTGGAGGATGAGTTGGGCTCAATATTTTGGATACGGTGAGAGACTCAATTAGGAATCCAGTCTGTGCAAATGGTGGGTCTGACTTAACTATGGAGTGGATCAATATTCCGAATACGGTGAGATTCATGAATTAGAGATCAAGTTTGGGTGCACCATGATTAGAGAATCATTGAACAAGAGTTGTTCACTCATTGGCTAACCCATCACCAATAACTGTTAGGTGAGGTGATGAGTCAGTTGGTGAGACCGCACCACCCACTAGAAATCATTAATCGTGGAGATTTTCGCATCTCTACAGAGGGAGTGTAGGGATCCGAGAAAATAGTGGGAGCTAATTTGTTTAAAAATAAAATTCCTAAATAAATTGGTCAAGTCATAATTACAGTATCTAACTAGAATCTTTGACTCTCTATAGGAAAATGTCTGCGTCCAACCCATTGGCACGTATCCTGGACACACATAGACTGATTGGACCCAATTATAAAGATTGGCTCAGGAACTACAAAATTATTTTGGGTTTCAAGAAGTTAACCATGTATTGGACCAGGACCCTCCCACCTTACCAGCTCGTCCATCCACTGAACAGAGAGCATCTCTGGAAAAATGGATAGACGAAGATAATAAGGCCAGATATTACATGTTGGGCTCGATGTCTGATGAGCTCCAGTGCCAACATGAAGATATCGGAACTGCTCGCCAAATGTTGGCTCACCTATAGGAGATGTTTGGTGAACAGAGTCGTACAGCCAAATATCAAGTCACGAAATGACTTTTTAAGGCTAAGATGCGTGATGGGCAGTCAGTCCAAGATCACTATCTGATGATGATCAAGGACATGGAAGAGCTTGAGAAGCTCGGTGTGAAGTTAGACTTGGATCTGCAGAACGATATTATTCTGCAATCCTTGACTGATGCATATGGGCAATTCATCATGAATTACCACATGCATAAACTTCAAAATTCCTTGGCCGAATTAATGAATATGCTGGTCACCGCTGAGCTTTCTATGAAAGGTTCTAAAGGCTCAGTTCTTGCTATGGAATGGACTTCTTCCAAAAGAAAGTCTTATGGAAAGAAAAAGAAGTCTGTGAAAAAGCAGAAGGTGGAAGGAGGAAAGAAGAAGAAGGCAGAGCCAAAGATGAAAGCTGCTGCCAAAGGAAAGTATTTCCATTGCAACAGCGACGGCCATTGGAAGCGGAACTGCCCTACTTACCTGGCCACCCTGAAGAACAAGAAGGAAGGTCCTTCTGGAGGTATGCTCGTTATTGAGTCTAACCTTACGGTTTCTTCTGCATCCAGTTGGGTGCTTGACTCTGGTTCTAGTGCTCATCTGTGCACTTCCATGCAGGGTCTTGAGGATAGCAGGAGGCTGAGGGATGGAGACATGATCCTACGCATCGGTAATGGAGCAAGAGTTGCTGCAGTGGTGGTGGAAACATACCCTCTTCGATTACCATCTGGTTTAGACTTAGTTTTGAAAGACTGTTATTATGTGCCTGCAGCTAGCAGAATTTGATTTTTGTTTCATGCTTAGCACTAGAAGGCTATGTGATTGCCTTCTTTAAGGACCATTGTAACATTCTTTATGAAAGAAATAAAATTGCAAATGGTTTCCTTATTAATGGTCTTTATCAGCTACATATTGATGTACCTGTTCTAACTATCGAGCAAAACGTGAATGCCAAATGACCTAGGGATAGTCCAAATGACAGATATCTATGGCACCTAAGATTAGGTCATATAGCAGAAGATAGGATCAACAAATTAGAGAAAAATGGGCTATTGAGTCCATTGACTTTCGAGTCATATCCAACTTGTGAATCTTGTCTCCAAGGCAAAATGACCAAACTCCCTTTTGTAGGACATGGGGAGAGGGCCACAGATCTCCTTGCCCTAGTACATACTGATGTGTGCGGCCCATTTGATGTGCCGGCTAGAGGCAATTTTGTCTACTTCATTATCTTTACCGATGATCTGTCTAGGTATGGGTATGTGTATCTTATGAGACACAAGTCTGAAGCTTTTGAAAAGTTCAAAGAATTCAGACATGAAGTAGAAAAACAAACTGGAAAACCCATTAAGGTTCTTCGATCAGATCGAGGAGGTGAATACCTTAGTCAAAAATTCCTAGACTATCTCAAGGATAATGGCATAGTCTCTCAATGGACTCCACCAGGAACACCTCAACTCAACGGGTTTCAGAATGGAGAAATCAGACTCTATTGGATATGGTTCAATCCATGATGAGCTTCATAGACCTTCCCTGATTTTCTTTGGGGACATTCATTGTTAACTTCAATTTATCTACTGAATAGGGTTTCCTCTAAAACCGTTCCTACCACACCATATGAGATATGGCACGGTAAGAAACCAAGTCTGAGTCATCTCAGAATTTGGGATTGTCCGGCTCATGTCAAAAGACAACAAGCAGGACAAGTTAGAGTTTAGGTCCTTCAGAGCTCGATTCATAGGATATCCTAAAGAGTCATTAGGATACTATTTCTACATTCCAGAAGACCACAATGTGATTGTGAGTCGACATGCCATCTTTCTTGAAAAATAGTTTATTCAAGATAGCGGCATTGGAAAGCAGATTAAGCTTGATGAGAAAGTCTCACAAGTACAATGAGCTAAGGACCAATTGAAACCAAATCAGGTTGAGCCAATAAGAACACTACCTCCTCCACCTCGTAGATCGGAAAGAGTTTTCCGTCTCCCTGAAAGATACTTAGGTATTATTTCAGAGAAAGTAGAGAAAATGTTCCTCGTAGGTAATGGTGCTCATGGTGATGATCCCAAAACCTACAATGAGGCAATATCAGATATCGACTCTAAGAAATGGTTAGAGGCAATGCAGTCAGAAATTGACTCGATGCACTCAAACCAAGTCTGGACCTTGGTAGATCCACCAGAAGGTATAGTACCTATTGGGTGTAAATGGATCTTCAAGAGAAAGATTGGTGCAGATGGGAATGTGGAGACATTCAAGGCTAGACTAGTGGCAAAAGGTTATAGTCAACGCGAAGGCATTGACTATCAGGATACCTTTTCTCCAATGGCTATGCTAAAATCCATCCGCACATTGCTTGCCATTGCAGCCTATTTCGATTATGAAATATGGCAAATGGACGTGAAAATGGCATTCTTGAATGGATATCTTGAGGAAGATATCTATATGGAACAGCCGCTAGGTTTCACATCCAGTGATACTGATCACAAGGTTTGCAAGCTGCAAAGGTCCATATATGGACTTAAGCAAGCATCTCGGAGCTGGAACACTCATTTCAATGATGTGATCAAAATGTTTGGTTTCATCAAAAATGAAGAGGAACCATGTGTCTTTCAAAAAGGTCAGTGGGAGCGCTGTTGTCTTCCTCGTATTGTACGTGGATGACATCCTCCTTATTGGGAATGATATTCCCATGATGACAACAGTCAAATTATGGTTGTCCAAGGAATTCTCCATGAAAGATCCTAGGTGAAGCATCCTTTATTCTAGGAATTAAGGTCTATAGGGATAGACCGAATAGGATGCTAGGACTTTCACAGAAGATGTACATAGAGAAAGTACTAAAGAGGTTTAGTATGAAAAACTCTAAGAGGGGATTAATACCCTTCAGACACATGGTATTCATCTTTCCAAGAAGATGTGCCCTAGCACACCTGAGGAAATAGAACGCATGAGCAAGATCCCTTATGCTTCTGCAATAGGGAGCCTCATGTATGCCATGCTATGTACACGACCTGATATAGCCCATGCTGTGAGTGTCACAAGCAGATATCAGTCAAATCCAGGTGAAGAACACTAGACTTCTGTGAAATGTATCCTTAAGTACTTGAGAAGAACTAAGGATATGATGTTGGTCTTTGGTAATGGAGAACTCCATGTCTAGGGATACACAGACTCAGATTTCATGTCCGATATAGATGATCGAAAGTCGACATTTGGAGTCTGTTTGTGTGCAATGATGGTGCTGTCAGCTGGAAGAGTTTCAAGCAAACCATGATAGCAGAATTCCACCATGGAAGCAGAATATATCGCTGCATCAGAGGCTGCGAAAGGAAGCATTCTGGTATCAAGAAGTTTGCTACAAAAATTGGAGTAATGCCATCAGATGCCATTCCTCTATACTGCGACAACAATGGCGCCATAGCCCTTGCTAAGGAGCCAAGGTCTCACCAGAAATCCAAGCACATTGAGCGGCGATACCACCTCATCCGCGATTACCTTGAGAAGGGTTACGTCGAGGTCAAGAGAGTTGACTCCACAGATAATGTGGCAGACCCACTTACAAAGCCATTGGGCCAGCAGAAGATCGAAGCCCACCTTGAGAAGATGGGACTTAGACTTGTAGCCAATTGGCTTTAGGACAAGTGGGAGATTGTTAGATATATGTGCCCTAGAAGCCAGAATTGGCTGACACTTGTAATACACTTCTAGGGGCAAAATTATAATTTTGACTAAAATCAATAAAATGGGTTATTATTTTCTATCACATATGTGTATTTAGTGTCTGTGATACATCCTTTGAGTTAATGGTAATGATAATTCATATTTTCAAGAGTTGAAAATTTAAGACATGAATAATCATTATTAACTCATAAAATGCTCCCGACCATAGGATCATCACGAGGATGGTGATTGATCTGGAAGGTTGGTGTACAATCGCTTCTCTTTAGTAGATGAGTCTTGAGTCTACGGTGTGGAGACATCAGGAGCGAGAGTACAGGTACTCGTTAGAGAACGAGGGCACTGAGCGTGACCACCTCGAGTAGTCATTAGGAAGTCTACCTTCTCGTCAATGACTGACTCGATGCTGCAGTAGTGTGTCTGGTTCTTTGACCTGAGATGCATCGGCAGTTCACCTTGAGGGTGTTATAGTTTGACTACACCATAACTCGGTCTCCTAGCCATATGGAATCCTGAGGTGTATGTTGGCTATAGCATGTTCATTGTAGGAACTGGATTGCATCAAGATGGAATCTATCTACCTCGGTGGTAGAGGAGCAGCCCTATGATGATCATGAGAATCAAGTCCAGAAGCCCATGGCCATGGTAGAGTGAAATAATAGAAAGAGTTTCTATTTAGATTTTCACATCAGGACTTGAATCGAATGATTACATCATATGACAGAGACTAGGGTTTGACGAGTTCACCTTAACCCTAATCTGATCGGGGCTCAAGATAGAAGAACTTAATCACACAGGTAGCTGCACCAAGAGGTTCGCATTCAGCTCTGATGGGTTGCCACCATATACTGCTAGGTGTCACTGGTGGATTTTGGGAGCAATTAGAATGATTTAGATGATCGATCATTCTAGCTGTTCGAATCAGAAGAGTTCTGATCCATCGAAAGGAGTTTCGATGATGTCGATGATAGAGATCATGACATATCCCATTACCATACAGAACTGAACCTAACTGGGTCACACAAATAAGGGTTTGAATCTGGTGATCATCAATTGAACTAATCTAGTTCAATTGATCTGAATGAGATTCAATTAGGTTCAAGAAAATCGTGCTAGCACTCGATTGAACCTAACGTTCTTCTTTTACTATCATAAATAGTTGTCCTGACTGAGCCAAAGGAGTTTGTGCTCAATTAGAGGCCTTCAGTTTATCTGACTGGAGCTTGTCCAGATCAAAAAAGGGTTGTCTTATTTTATAAGACAATACCTGCCATTTTTGGTCACCTGCCATTTCTCATCCTTTGACTTTGGTCAAAAGTTGACCTTTGACTGGTCAAATGTTGACCATTGATACTTTGACTTTTGTCCACATGTCATGCACCTGTTGGAGAGCTGGTGGAGGCCAGTCCCCTTATTAGAACCTGGCAAGGAGGAGGGCGCATGCCACCTTTGGTGTGTGCCAAAGCAGGAGGTGCCTTGGAGTCCCTATTGCACAAGGACTCCATCTCCTTTTTGGATTCTAATTAGAGTTCTCCTAAGAACCAAGTTTGACTGGTCTTAGGTGCCATTTAAGGAGGAATCCAGGGGACTCTATTCTCACCAATCAGATTTAGATCCGATTTCACAAAGGATTGTGATTGGTTGGGAAGAAGAGGAGTTGGATCATAGATAGTCTATAAATAAGACCCTACGTCCAACTCAAGGAGTATCTAAAATCAAGAAGAAAATCCCCATGCCCCAGGGCTTCCTCTTCCCTCCTCCTCCATGCCAAAACATCTTCTCCCTCTCCTCTCCATGCCCAAAGTGGTTTGGGTTCTTGGTTGGTGCAATCCAGATGAGAGAATGGCGATAGAAAGCTAGAAGGCTGCACTACTGCAAAGGACAACTGCTGATCTTCAAATGGTGTTTTGAAGATCCTCCAGATTAGATCTAGATCTGATTTTTGGAGACGTGATAGAGAAGAAGAAGATCTCCATATCTAGCTAGAGTAGATACCGATAGAGGCCAGGCACTTGTATGGCTAGATCAAGAACCTTCTGCTGCTTACAAGATCATCAATGGGTAATAGGATTATCCACTTCAAGATAAATTAAATTTGATTTAATTTATCTAAATTTATTTTAATTATTAAAATAATAAGAATTAGATATGAAATATCCTAGATCTAATCTAGATTAAAGAAAAAAATTTTTGAAATATATCTCTTGATCTGATTAGATCTGAACGAACTTGGTTCAAAAAATCAGGATTTTCCCTTCAACCAGCATATTCATGAGCTCAGCCAAGATATTCTGAAGTTTATACATATAGTAGTTTATGATAAACTACCCATATGCATCAGTCAAGGACTGCAGAATTATGTCAGTCTGCAGATCCTAATGTAACTTGACATCGAGCTTCTTAAGCTCTTCTAAGTCCTTGATCATCATCAAATAATGATCTTGGACTGACTGTCCATCATGCATTTGAGCCTTGAAAAGTCTTTTAGTGACTTGATATTTAGCTGCATGATTCTATTCACCAAATAACTCTTGCAGGTCAGCCAACATTTGATGGCTAGTCTTAATGTCTTCATGTTGGTGCTGGAGCTCATCAGACATCGAGCTCAATATGTAATACTTGACTTTGTTATCTTCATCCAACCACTTCTCGAGAGATGCTCTCTAATCAGTGGATGGATGGGCTGGTAAGGTGGGAGGATTCTATTCTAACACAAGAGTCAACTTTTTGAAATCCAAAATAATTTTAAAATTTTGGAGCCAATCCTTGTAGTTGGATTCAGTCAGTCTATGGGTGTCCAGGATACGGGCTAGTGGGTTGGACGCAAATATTTTTCTGTAGAGAGTCCAAGTTTCTAGTTAAATTTTATAATTAGACAAAAATAATTTATTTATAAATTTTATTTTTAAATAAATTAAGTTTCCATTATTTACTCGGATCCCTACACTCTCTTGGCAGAGATATGAAAATCTCCGTAATTATAGATTTTTACTGGATGGTGTGGTCCCACCACCACCTCACCTAACAGTTATTGGTGATGGATCAATCGATGAGTGGATAACTCTTGTCTAATAATTTTCTAATCATCGTGCATCCTAACTTAGTCTCTAATTCATAAATCTCACCGTATCGAGAATATTGATCAACTTCTGAGTTAAGTCAGACCTGCCATTTACATAGATTGGATTTCTGATTGGGTCCCTCACCGTATTCAAAATATTGGGCCCAACCCATCCTCCAACACGTAGCATCCAATGCTTAATAGATATAGTTGCATCTTTCTGGTGCAATTAAACCACTATATCCAGTCGAGAATAATCAACCCCGGGAAGGGCCTACACATCTACAATAGTGGAAGACCTTAGACTTAATATTTTTCTAGGAAGATTTAATTTAGGTCTCTTTAAACTTGACTTGACTTAGTCAATTATGACTAACCTAGTGGCATGGGTTAGCTCGAATTGTTAGCCACCTCAAATCAGAACTGGATCGATACAAATGGCCAGATAAGTGAAATCGATGGAAGGGATATGCCATTAACTCGACAAGAACGCATTCAGGTCGAGTAGCTCCTAATTAAAAACCAGTCGTTCGTATCTACCAAACTTATCTTAGACACCAAATTATTGAATTGGAACCAATTGGATTAGCCTACAATCTAAGCTCAAATCATGGAGCCAAATTACATCTTGATTTGATCAAGTCACATCTCAATGTGATTCGATCTTGACCCAGACTTAATCCTGTTAGACTGGTCAAATCTAAGCTCTCTTTGATCCCACCTAACCAATTATAGATTCGGTTTGATCAACTGCTAGACCTTATTAAGCTACTCAAGCTCGAACCCAATTTTATGAATATATCTTAGATCTAAAAATTTATAATTTTAGATCTAATTAATTTTATTATCTTAATTCTTAATTAAGTTTTGGGTTTATGAATAAAACATGTAATAGAAATCCTAGGGTTTCAGGATCTAGGATTTTGTAGAAAAATAAGTTTTGATTTCTGATTAAAGATGAATGCACAGCATCCCTACATGCCATAAGAACATTCCATCGAATGGGAGGAGAGGGCCTTTAAATCCTACTTTGTTCTTATGATCGAACGGCCATGGTGAACTCCTTAATCAGAAATATAATTTTTCACTACAAAACTAGTTAGATCATATATCACATATAAAAAGATCTAACTAATATATGTCTTTGAATTCATCTCATGTATCATCAATATGCATACTTTCAGATCTAAAATATCATTACTAAATCTAAAAAATAAAATTTTAAATTTGATCATATCAAAATTAAAACTATTCTAGACATCTTATAGAACTATTTATGACTAGTCTAAGCATGCATCTTTCATATCTCATATGAATAAATCAAAAAATAAAAATTTTATTTTTTATTTTTTAGATATGATTATAATAATTATAATATAAAAAAATAAAAATTAAATAGATCTAAAATTATATTTAATCAAATTAAATACATGATCATACTAGACTACACAGAACTATTCTATACTTAGTCTAGTCATACATCTCATACATATTAGATCTAAATTAATTAATTTTTAATTTCTTTATTTTAGATATAATCATATCTGATGTGATATTTAAAATATTTTAATATTATATCATAAATAAAAATAAAATTAGATCTATGGTAGATCTGAAGAACTGCTAACGTAGCTCAGATACCAGTTGAAGAAAAAATATTGGTTTCTACTGTAGGATCATGCAGATCTGATTAGATCTGAGGAGAATTTTTTTTAAAATTTTTAAATGATCTAATCAAATATAAGAGTTCTTAGATCTAATCATGATAATTTGATATTAAAAATTAAAACTAAATCAAATTTAATTTAAAATACCTGATTGTGTAATCTAATTATCCTACAATGATCCTGTTGATTCTTGAGATTCTGGAAGGATCCATGCATGCACCTGGCTTCTATCGGTATCTACTCATGCAGGATCTAAATATCTTCTTCTCACAAATCTTTTCTCCAAAAATTAGATCTGGATCTGATCTGAACCACCTTCAAAACTATTTCTAAATGCAGCCCGTCCATCACATGAACACCGTCGTGTAGATCCTGAATATTATGCCAAAAACCTTGGACCTTCTCAGATTTATGCCTAACCTTTTAGGCTTGTAGAAGAGAGGAAGAGAGACAATAAAGAGGGTGTAGGATATCAGGGATGGCAGACATTGGGCGTGCAAAATTATTTCTTACGTTGAATGCACTTTGACGTGAGAAAGGCTTTTATGTCCAACGCCTACTTAAAGTCCCTTTTGACCAAAATAACTCATTTATTTTATCATTAGGACTCTAGAACTTATTCTCTACAAAATTACACCAGATCTTATCTATTTTTTTCACTAAAAATGATTCAAAATGGTGTCGGCATGAGTAGATAAGGAAGAGCCCACTACGCCTAGGATACTTTCCTTAAGAGTTTGATCCAAATCAAACTATTTCATAACATAGCCTAGACACCTCTAAAAATTACAAAATTTGGTACACCTAATTCCTAGCTCATTCTCTATCACATATAAAAAAATTAGATCAAAATAATTTCTAGAAATATTTGATCAAGTGACCCTAAATTCTCTCAAATAGGTCAACTTTTGCCCATAGTCCAATTTATCTATGAATGGATTTAATTTTTATAATTAATCTGACCTGGACTTATTCCAATTAGATGAAAATAAATTTATTCAAAATACAAGAATGAGTCAAATCAAATTTAACTCGATTGTGATGAATCAGAAAGATTTCAGAAGGAGAATGTCAGGCTCAATCATGTGCTAGCATGATTATCTTGAACCTGATTGGATCTAATCTAAATCAATCAAACTGGCTTAGCTTAATTGATGACATCTAGACCCAAATCCTTATTTGTATGACCCAGTTAGGTTCAATTTTGTATGGTAATGAGACATGTCGCGATCTCCATCATCAAAAGATCTTTCGATGGATCAGAACTTTTCTGATTCATTTAATTAGAATGATTGATCATCAAAATCATTCTAATTGCTTCCAAAATCTATCAGTGATACCTAGCAGTATATGGTGGCAACCCATCATAATTGAAAGTGAAACCTCTCAGTATAGTTACCTATGTGATGGGGTTCTTCTATCATGAGCCCCGATAGGATTATGGTTAAGGTGAACTCGTCAAACCCAATGTTCGTCATATGAATTAATCATTCGATTCAAGTTCAATGTGAAATCCTAATAGAAACTCTTTCTATCATTTTCACATTGCCATGGCCAAAGGCTTATGAACTCAATCTCATGATTATCATTGGACTACTCTTCATCTACTGAGGTAGATAGATCCCTTATTGATGCAATTCAATTTCTACAATGAACATGCTTTAGCCACCATACACCTTAGGGTTTCAAATGGCTAGGAGATCGAGTTATGATGTAGTCAAACTATAAAACTCTCAAGGTGAACTGCTAATGCACCTTAGGTCAAAGAACCATGCACACCACTACAGCATCGAGTCAGTCATCGACGAGAAGGTAGACTTTCTTATGACTACTCGAGGTGGTCATGCTCAGTGCCCTCATTCTCTAATGAGTACCTTTACTCTCGCTCTAGTGTCTCCATACTGCAGACTCAAGATATATCTATCCTAAGAAAGCAATCGTACACCAATCTTCTAGATCGATCACCATCCTCATAATGATTCAACGGTCGGGAGTAGTTTATGAGTTAATTATGAAAATTCATGTCTTAAATTTTCAACTCTTGAAAATACGAATTATCATTATCATTAACTCAAAGGATGTACTATAGATACTTTTAAATACATACTATGATAGAAAATAATTCCATTTATTAATTTATATTCAAAATTATAAAATTGCCCTTAGAAGTGTATTACAACTAACAGTCAATCTAGCTTCTAGGGCACACATCTAATACGGGGTGGTGGTGTGCGATGATAGGGAGGGACGGCCTGGGGGGTGGGGGTGGTGGGGGTTGCGAGATCAATCGGGGAGGGGCCGAGAGGTGGGGTCGGCCAGGGATGGGGGGCCGGGGGCGGGCGTGGTGATGGGGAGGATGGGGGGCATGCCCAATGATGGGGAAGGGTGGCCTGGGAGGTGGGGGTGGCAGGGGTTAGGGGATCCACTGGGGAGGGGCCGAGATGCGAGGGCGACCAAGGATGGGCGGGCCGGGGGCAAGCGTGATGACGGGGAGACCAGGGGGGACATGTGCATTGACAGGGAGGGGCGGCCTGGGAGGTGGGGGTGGTTGGGGTTGGGGGATCGATCGGGGAGGGGTGGGGAGGGGTAGAGAGGTGGGGGTGGCCGGGGATGGGGGGCTGAGGGCAGGTGTGGTGATAGGGAGGCCCGAGGGGGGCATGCCCGATGATGGGGAGGGGTGGCCCGGGAGGTGGGTGTGGCAAGGGTTGGGTGATAGATCGGGAGCGGTGGGGAGGGGTTGAGAGGCGGGGGCAGCTGGTGATGGAGGGGCTGAGGGTGAGCACGATAATGGGGAGGCCGGGGATGGGGGGGTGAGCGGGAAGGGGGGCATCGAGAGGCCGGGGTAGCTGGGGGGAAGGAGGGGCGGTGCCAATTGGGGAAGGAGAGGGGTGGGGTCTCACCAGCAGCGAAGAGCAGGGAGAGGAAAAATGGGATAGAGAGAGAGTGCATGGGAGAGGAAAACCAAATTGAGAGATTTTAACCTAATCTATGATAATGGTTTTTGAACCACTACCATAGCTCTACAATAGTAGGTTTTCTAACTACTACTGTAGATTAAAAATTAATTTTTTATACTTTTATTTTAAATATTATATAATTTTAAAATTTAATATCCATCTTCATCATTCATTATCTAAATAATTATCATTAGAGCATCGTCACAAAAGATTGCATCGATTCGATGGCCCTAGCTTCATTGATTAGAAAAATTTGATTTCAATGATCACGAATGATGATGTGATGATCTGATAGATAGAGACCTTCAATGGATCCAAAAATATACAACGATAATCTAAGTGACATTTATAGCATACTATCAAAGTTTCACTTCAATCAGATATTGTTATCATGATTATTTTAGTATGGAATGATTTCAACCGTTAAATTGAAAACAAGCAATCAAAGGGCTAATTGCATTCATTATGAGATAATTTTTTTGTTAAATAATCTTTTCTATAATTTTAATTATTTTATATGGTAATGATCATAAAATTCAAATCATTGTTGTATGAACTATTTATGTTAAGCAGATCTTGCAAAAGCACGAGCATAACTACCAATGGAATTTAAGAATGGTTATCAAGTGACGTATAGTTTTGGATAGTTTTTAGATCCATGAGTTGAATTTTATGATCACCATCATAAAAATGATTAAAGTAGTAGACAAGATCATTTATGAAAAAAATTATCTCATAATCGGATGCCGTCTCATCCTTTGATCACTCGTTTATCATTTAACGATCAAAATTATCCTGTACGAAATTGATCGAGATAATGATATTTGATTAAAGTGAAACTTTGATAGTATGTTATAAACATCATTGAGATTATCATTACAGGTTTTTAGATCGATAGGAGGTCTCCATCTATCAGATCATCACGTCGTCATTCGTGATCATTGAAATCAAATTTTTTCTATCGATGAAGCTTGGGCCATCGGATCGAGGAGACCTTTTGTGATGATACTTTAATGATAATTATTTAGATAATAAATAGTAAAGTTGTACATTAAATTTTAAAATTATATAATATTAGAGTAAAAATATGAAAAAAATATATAGCAGAGATTATGCTAAACTGCTGCCATAGATCCAACCTATAGAAGCAATTTTGAATAACCACTGCTATAGGTTGACCTATGGTAGCGGTTCATTATAACCACTGCCATAAGGCCAACTAACGATAGTGGTTAATATAACTGCTACCATAGATCTGACCTATAGTAGCGGTTATTTTAAACCGTCGCTATAGATCGGACCTATAGCAGCAGCTTTTTGTAACTACCATCATAGGTCGGACCTATGGTAGAAATTTTTTTAAACCACTACTATAGGTTGAACTATGGCAGTGGTTCTTTTTAACATCTGCTGTAGATTCTCTTGTAGTGGTTTCGAAAATCACTACTATATTATGCACTACCATAGATCCTTTTTATAGTAGTGATTGCAAGATTGAGGATAGCCAAGAAATTGGAGGCAGATCAGCTAAAAGTTTACAGTGACTCTCAATTGATGGTAGGATAAGTCGATGGTAGCTATGAAGCTCGGAAGAAAAGTTTGAAGAAGTATCTGAAATAGGTAAGGAGTCTAACCTCAGCCTTCAGTAGTTTTGATATCTAATACGAACAGAAAATGCCAAGGCTGACCTTCTTTCCAAGTTAGCCACACTGGCACCAAATGAATTGCCCAAAGAAGTCCTTTTTGAAATTCTAAATTGCTCAAGCTCGGAGGAACCCCAGATTGTAACATAAATTGACCAAGAGCTTAGTTGGATTGATCTATTCTTTACTTATCTCAAAGATGGTGTCCTCCCTCGAGACCCAAAAGAAGCTCAAAAATTGAGAAATCAAGCCTCTCGATATGTTCTATATAAGAATAAACTATATGAAAGGTCGTACTCTCTACCACTCCAAGAATATCTCTGGCCTTCTGAAGCTTACTATACATTATGGGAGGTTCATGAAGGAGTTTGTGGAAATCATTTGGGTGCCAGAGCTTTATCTCACAAACTACTTTGGCAAGGCTACTATTGGCCGACTATGCACCAGGATGCTGTTGAATATGTGAGAAAATATGATCGGTGTCAGAGGAATGCCAGCATTCAGAGACAACCACCCTCTCAGCTTACACCTCTGAGCACCCTATGGTCATTTGTACAATAGAGGATGGACATACTTGGACCCTTTCAAATGGCATCCAGACAACATAAATTTTTTTGGTGGCCATAGATTATTTTACTAAATGGGTTGAGGCCGAACCTCAGACCAAAATTACTAAAGCAAAAGTGCAGTACTTCATCTGGAAGTCAATAATTTATAGATTTGGTCTACCTCAGACTTTAGTTTCTGATAACAGGCACCAATTTACGTGGTTGAAGTTCATTGAGTTTTATGAAGATTTGAATGTCTCCCATCACTTCACTTCAGTGGCTCATCCATCGATGAATGGTGAGGCCAAGGTGACCAACAGGATCTTGTTATAGGGGATAAAGGCGAGGCTTGAAAAGATGAAATAAATATGGATGGATGAACTCTATCATGTACTTTAGACCTATAGAACCACTCAGAGGTTGCCAACTAGGAAAACTCCTTTTGCTTTGGCCTTCGGAATGGAGGCGATCATCCCAATAGAACTTAAACTTCCCTCAGCATAGGTCAAAGTATTTAACGAACAGAGAAATTTGCATGATCTCAGAGCTAAACATGACTTGTTCAAAGAAAAATGAGAGAAGGCCCAGATCAGGATGGTGGCTTACAGGCAGAAAGTAGCCTACTATTATAATTTCATGGCCAGAAGCAAAGCATTCAAGTTAGGAGACCTGGTACTTCGGCAAGCAGATGTCTCACAACCACAGAATCAAGGGAAGCTCATTTCGAATTGGAAAGGCCCTTATGAGGTCATCAAAGTCATCCGACCTGGGACTTACAACCTAAAGGAGCTTGGAGGGACAACACTTCCACTGCCATGAAATTTGGAAAACATATGGATGTATTATCAATGAACCCATACTCAATAAAATTCTTTTATTTTTAACATTCTAACTTTTTGGTGCCGAACTATGTAATGGTAGGAAACTATTCAACCAAATTTCATTCTTAACGAGAGTGAAGGCCTCCGATTCTTAAACGGAAGGTTAACCTCATTTTAACAAAGATGAAAGCCTCCGGCTCTTAAATAGAAGGTTAACCTCATCTTAACAAGGGTAAAGACATCTAGTTCTTAAATCGATGATGTTGGTGAGAGCCCTTTCAATGGCCCTTCTGTGCACCTACAATCTTATTAGGAATAGGAAGGAGGACCTCATCCTAATAAGAAAAATAGCTGACCACATCAGGAATAGGAGGTGGACCTCATCCTGATGTAGATGAAGAACCCATGGAGAAGTGAAGGCCTCCTGTTCTTAAAAAGGAGGTTAACCTCATCCTAATGAGGGTGAAGGCCTCCAATTCTTAAATAAGATGTTAACCTCGTCTTAATAAGGGTGAAGGCCTCCAGTTCTTAAATAAGAGGTTAACCTCATCTTAACGAGGATCAAGACCTCTGGTTCTTAAATCGGTGATGTTGAGGAGAGGCCCTTTCAATGGCCCATCTATGCCCCAGCAACCTTGTTAGGAACAGGAGGAGGACCTCATCCTAATAAGAGAAATAGCCGACTACATTAGGAATAGGATGTGGACCTCATCCTGATGTAGATGAAGATTCCATGGGAAAATGAAGGCCTTTAGTTCTTAAACAGGAGGTTAACCTCATCTTAACGAGGGTGAAGGCCTCCAGTTATTAAACAGAAGGTTAACCTTATCTTAACGAGACTTTTGGTTCTTAAATCGGTGACGTTGGGGAGAGGCCCTTTCAACTATCCTTCTATGCCCTGGCAATCTTGTTAGAAAAAGGAGGAGGACTCATCCTAACAAGAGAAATAGCTGACCACACCAGGAATAGGAGATGGATCTCATCCTGATGTGGATGAAGACCACACGGGAAAGTAAATGGCTCTGATTCTTAAATAGGAGGTTAACCTCATCTTAACGAGGGTAAAGACCTTCAGTTCTTAAACTGGTGATGTTGAAGAGAGGCCCTCTCAGCAGTCCTTTTGTGCCTTGACAATCTTGTTAGGAACAGGAGGAGAACCTCATCTTAACAAGAAAAATAGCCAACTATATCAGGAACAGGAGGTGGACCTTATCCTAATATGGATGATGAGCCTACAAGGGATTGAAGGTCTCTGATCCTTAAATAGGATGATAGATACCCAAAATACAAAATAAAAGCTATAATTTTGGGATGATGTTGAGATTAGACACAGTGAGAAAATAGAGTAAAATCATAAGTGGCAAGCTAAGGTGAAATACAAATAGACAAATGAAAGAAGCTTCATCTCATTAAAAATAAAGGTTGTTACATGAATTAGTGGGATCGATTACAAAAAGGGAAAGAAAATGAGGTCCTACTCAGAATTGGACTTTGGACTACCAACCCCAGTCATTGTGAGGGAGAGTTCCAAACCCTCTATTCTCTCCTCAAGCTTTTGTCTCACCGCCAGGCTCTCCCTCAGCATTCTCTCCCACCTATGCGACTCTTTCTTCATTTCTCTTAACCTCTTCCTAGGAATCACCGACTCGACTTTGGCATCTTTCACCAAGCCTTCCTAGTAGACCATCTGAACTTTTAAATCATGAAGTTCTTTCTTCGCGCCCTCAAACCTTATGGTGAAACTTTCAAGAACATCCTTCAAAGTGGCAATTTCATCTAAATGTGCACTTGGACTGGTTTGAGCATTGTCTGCCAATTATTTTTGAAGTCGTACAACTTCAGAGTTTGTCCTATTAAATTTTCTATTATAACCCTCGATCTCCCCATGCCAACTGATCCGATGGGAATTATATAGCTGCTCAGCATTGCTTAGCTATATCTAGAGGTCGAAAAACTTCTTCGACCAATTCCAGTCATGCTATGCTTGATTTTGGCCCCAAGCCGAACAACTCTCCAACTGCCTGATTTTTTCTTTCGAATTTCAAAGTTCAGCCTCGAGGGAACCAACTTTGGTAGGTAAAGTTCAAACCTTCTCACTACTAAGCCTTTTCACCCACTCCAATTCTTTAGTTAAAAGGTGCTTGTTTTTTATGTAGTCCATAGAGTCCTTTTTATGGACTTGTTGAAGGCAAGTGATCTCAGTCATAGCTTTCGAATAATGCTTCTTCAATTTCTGAAGTTCGCCCCTTACCTTCTTCAACTTTTCTTTAGTTTGGTGAACCTCCTTCTGCAAGTCTCTAATGATAGATTTTAGGGGGAGGCCTTGGGGCAATGGTACAGCCTCAGCGGGTGGCGGTGAGTCATGAATACCTTCACTAGGGGGATTCTAAATAATAGACATGTCACAACATCAAACATAAAGGAAAACTTATCTTCATTGCCTAAAATGTTTTGAGTACATGAAAGAAAAAGAAGAAAAAATACAACTATCAAAGGTTTTCAACCTCGAGAGGTAGGGCAGCAGGCGAGGTTGGCACATCCTCAGTGACTCCTAGTCTAGGGATGGGCTCTGAAATTGTAGTGGCACGATCAGAGCTTTTGGCATTAGGTCTAATAACTAGAGAAGCAGTGCCAACATGGGAAGGTTCTGCTTCATTGCCAACCTACTCAATCAAAAAGTCAAGATCAATGTCCGGGAACCTTTTGGCAACCCTCTTCATGCAGACCTCGAACCTTTCGAGAAAGGCCTCTTGAGCAAAGGCAACTTTGATATCCTCCCTTATTTTGGAGGACTTGAAGACTTCGATAGCTCACTCCTTCTCTGCATCGACTTTCTCCTTGGCCTTTTTCCATTTATCCTCCTCCAGTGCCAAGGCTGTCTTCAGCCCCACCACCGCTTGCTCCTCCCTCCGCAGTGCTTCTTGAAAGTGCCCAACCTCAGCAGAATGAGATCTTCAAGCTTCCTTCAAGCTTTCAACCTTGGCCTGGACCTTGTTGGTCTCCACTTGGGCCTCTTGGATGGCCTTCGAAGCCTCGACCTTGTGGAGATTCACCACCTCTGAGTGAGTATATAAATAATATCCCAACTGCAGACAACAAAATATGAGTTATGGCTTCGGAGCACACCGACACTCAACCAAGACTTAGAAGAGATTGGTTAGCTCGAGGAAGGCCATGAAGGATTCTTTAAATCATTCCTTATCATCCTTTTGGATCATTTTCTCTACAATATGAGGAAGGATGCTCCGATCTATCAAAGTGTGGATGACTTCCTAGTCATCCAAGGAACCGTGCTCCTAGTTGGAGCTCTCACCATCAGACCTTTTGGCATTCCTCTTGACCTTTCTGGTAGCGGCCTTCTTCCTTTTCTCAGCTGCTCTCTGCTACTCGAGGAGTGCGAGGGTGTTGGTTTCATCGAGCAAGGTCGGGCTCAGCACGATCGTGGTGATTTTTTGGGTATGCACAGTTTGGGTCGGCATGGCCGAGCTTGTTTCCCCAACCATGGCCCTTTTCGATGGCTCACCTCTACAACCACCCTTCCTTTTGAGGGTCTTGATCTCTTGGGTTAGGTGGTTCTTCTCTTCTGGAGTCATTTCTGCAATGATAAAAATTAAGGTCAGAAGAGAGTATAAGGTGAAGTCAATGAAATATGAAAATCTACTTATCCGGATCAAGGGGACTAAGCCCAAGATTAAATAAGGTTTGGTCATCCAGCAGACTGGATATAAGAAGAGCTTGGTAGTCTCTGAGCTTATTAATCAAATCTTGATCCTCCCTTTCTACCCCGGGGGCTTGATGGATCAAATCTCTCAAATTCCCCTTGGAGGGCAACCCTTGTTCTAGGAGGGGGCATGGGACGATGAAGAATCTCTCCTTTCAATTATGAACTAAGAAGGGATCGCCCTTAAGCAACCCCTTCTTGCTAAATTGGGGAGATATGGACCACCTGTCTTTGGTGGTAGGGTGGCAGTTGAGTGAAATAATTTTGGAATAAAGAAATCATAAGTCAAACCTCGGCCATGATGCATAGAGATAGAAATCCTATGATGAACCTAATGAGTTCTGACGCAGATGTCTTAGCCAACAAATATATGAATTTAAGGGATCAGACTCGAAAGGATGCGAATTCAACTTGATTGCACTAATTTGTAGGGTTCTATAACTGCGGAGCTAGAATGGTCATAACTTGGTCATCCGATGTCAGAATGCTTATTATGATCCCATTCTAGAAACCTCTCTTCGAGCCCTATAGGCCTGGCTACTTTGCTACCATTATAAACTTTAGGATCAAATTTTATTGTCTGACAAGTCTATGGTGGTGCACAAGTTTATCAAGATTTCTAGTCCAACTAGGAGTCTAGTTTTGACTTTGTTCCGTTTTGTTCTTTTTGATTTTATTTAGGATTTCTTTTATGACTTTGATTAGGATTCCTTTTACTTCTAAATTAAGTTTTTTACACCATAAATAAGGCCCTTGGCCTTCATTGTAGTTAATTTATTCTGAATTATTGAAATAAAATTTAAGAGAAGAGTTCTTTCATCCTCTTTCTTCCATTCATTATTGTTTCGAGCGTCTTTCCTTCCTCCTTCCCAATGATCGCTGCACCATAGGTTGCATCAAGTTTGGCACCATGGAGGCAAAGGAGATGTTTAAGAACCTAAAGAGGATGACAACAAAAGGTGGGATCGGATGTCGGAGTCCGACATGGAGAGCCTCGGTGTATAAACAAAAATGACCTAGGGGAGGAGAGCAAGCTTGATCGCTTGGACCAAAAAGTTTTAGTTCATACTCTGAGGTTGAATCCTTATCAAAGAAAGATCCTTGGAATGAAGTAAACAAGCAATGGTACTAGGGACAAAGGGGGGACGAGGTGCTTCTATGGGATCGACTGACTCTTTGAGACCTAGATCCATCAAGTCTAAGTAGGCCAGGCTTTTAGAACCAGTCCACCAAGACCCTGTGAAAGACATACGGATCAAACTAAAACATAGAAAAATACTTCAAAAATAAAAAAAAGGAAAAATAAAGCCTCTCAAAAAAATCAAATGGTTATAGATTGAAAAGCATCAAAATAATCGAGAGGAAGTATGGGCACTAACAAAGAGTGGTTTGAGATGGCAAGAAGGCAATCGATGGGATGCAAAATGAATGGAAGCATTTATGGTTGGAAGAAATTACAGAAGGGGTCAAAGCCCTCGGATGGGAAGAAGGCAAAGACCAGGAAGACAAGAAGAAGACTGGAGAATAGAATAAGGCATTGAAAGAGAGCAGAGAGGTTTAAATACCCAATGGAGGCCCGAGGAAGTTATGATTGCAAGTTCTCCCTGCCTGATCTCCATCAGACGTGTGTCCCACTTATCATGGCAAAATCGGACGACTGGCAAGGCCTTAATGACACCATACCTCGAGAACCTCTTTAGCCAAAATTTTGAAATCTTATCTTTTCGGGTCATATCATATTGAAGAAGCATGAATGCCAGCAAAGATAATGCCAAAATTCTCCACCTCATGAAAGTGCAAAGATAGAAAAGAACTTCGGCACTTGCATCTATACTTCCTTCTTTTGAACTTCAAACTTGGGAGTGGGGGAACTAGTATTGGTGATAAATCCACTCCTATCGAAGTTTAGCAAGATGCACAACCTCAGTGTGATCCTGTCTGATGGTGGCAACCATGACTAAACATCAACCAGTATAAATTTTGGCCCTAATTCACTCTATGATAGCTGACCTCCAACTCGTGCATGTCGGACTACCTTCTCAGCTTTGATTATCAGATTTTTTAGATAACTGTAAAACCCGAAAGGGCATCTTAGACCTCATCCAAATGAACTTGAATAGTGAAGATAGTCACCTAAGCAGTTAGCTAAGTATTTTGCTAAGTGTTTGATCCCTGCATAGTCCAACCTGGCCAATCTCGAAGCTGGCCAAACTTCTTTTTAATTGGATCTCCATCAAGCTAATCTCACCATTACAATTGGGTCTGATGTTAGGAGTCTTAGACCTACAGGGCTTCTCTTCAGATGAACTTCTATACCATGCTGTAAGTGGCGGATCTTGGCATTTCTACACCAAGAGCCATAGGTGTGTAGGCCAGAGTAAGTCCAAACTTCAACCCTACTGGGCCTAGCCGCAGTCCTAAATCAATGAGTCCACAACCATTTCAACCTTCCACCCAGAATAATTATCCACTTGCGGATGACCTTGAAGATAGCTAACCTTCAAAGAAGCAGTAGAGACTCACCAGAGCATCCTGAGTGTTCCTGCCTATCCCAACTACCAGCCAACCATTGATCACTATTGATCCAAACGAGTACCTTCTAGCCACCGAACAGACTCCATCCAGTCGAGGCTCCTCTTTTGGTGGTTGAACTAACTACCTTACATTTTGAGCATTGATTAAGCAGATACAAATAGCAGAAGGACCTCATCATCTACACAAGTTCAACTCCCAACTCAGCGAATATCCACCAACCTATGGACAACCTTGGAAATGGCCAAATCACTCCAAAACTGCTGGGGTGTAGAGCTCTAAATAATTTGCTCACAGGCATAATAGTCTTAACCGAACTACAGCTATTAATCTTCAACGAACTGGCAAGTCACGACAACGATCACCACCCTTTGTAATAAACTTCACGTAGCCCCGAACGGCCCACTAATAGGCAGTTACGACTATCACCATCAGTTTGTTATGAGCTTCACCTATATAATGGATCCTTCAGATATGCTTTCTCTCTATGCTCTCTTTGTCTTTTCAAAACTCTATAAAAATTCTCCTGAGTGCTCTATTTTTGTTGATTAGAGAGCTAATTTGACCGTCGGAGGGTCCTGCCAGAGACACCCCCACCTTCGATTTGAACTTATTTTGCAGATTTTGGTAGTGATCTCATCTTCTTCAACTCCAACTCTTTCTGATGTTTATGATTTTTTACACTAATAGTACTGATTGTTTAACCCTAAAATGACTCTCAATCATTGATCAACCATCCTATTGCCCCGAGGATTGATTTTGATGAGTACAAAATAATTGAGAAGGTTACTGATGATTTCTATTCTTGGAAGATATTTTTAAAAGTTATTTTCAAAATTTTTAAGAATTTTTGTATTGCAAAAACTTGGTTAAAGATGGTCAATTTAAAATTTATTTAACTTGGAGCAAAAATTAAAATTTTTCAAAAGTCTCAAGAACTCCCAAGATGATGTCCATTCATTTAGAGGTGGTCTCAAATTATTTGAAATCTTAAAAGTAAAGATATGGCATTTTGGATAAAAGAGGGTGACCCTAGGTCGACTCATTTTCATTGGCACAATGGCACATAGGATCAGCATGCCTTTCCAAAGCTGGCATGCTAAAAGGGGCGACCTATGCGGCATCCTCTGCAGGTTTCGTGCATAAGATACACAATGCAGATTTTATCATTTATTGCTAAAGGGGTGAGCCATGGGGTGCCACCTGAAGGAACTACATAGATATATAGAATACTGTTCTTCTCACCTATTACCAATAGGATGACCTAAGGGGCAACCCCTGCGATGGGGATTCCTATAACGGCTATATTCTTCCTTCGTTTGGCACATTTATTATTTTCCAAATGATCTCCAATAGCTACTGTTCATCTTCCAGCATTAAATGAGGGTTTAAAAGCATTCAAAAAGAAAGAAAATAGTTAAGAGAAAATCAAGAGAATATTCAGCTCAAAGAAAACTCAGCCCTAAGCAAGAGAAGCATTGATTTCAAGCTTAACCACATTTCTAACATACATTCAAGTCTTCAATCACTTTGAGAGGATTCTTAAAAAGCTTTCTCTAGTTTATGTAAAAAGTTTTCAAAGCTTTATTATGCTAATTTAGGAGCTAGCTATGCTGAACTTGTATATCTTTTCAAACTTTGTTCACTATTTTGGGGCTCAAGTTTTTGGGGGATTTTCAAAGCTTGGAAAGGTTGATCCAATCCTTAAATTAGAGTATTTTGGATTGGCTTGTACCCATAAAATAAGTATTTAGCTTGGGATAGCTAGGATCGGAGCATCCGATGTTGTATTCGATTGAAAATGTTTAGTATTTGGAATTTTCAAGTAGGATCTTAGAGAGTGGATGTTGGTGCAAGATTAGCACCGAGCCACTATAAATCATCTTGTTTAAGTTATTCTATCTTCTTTCTCTTTACTTGCTCTATTGTGTTTACTTCTTTCCTTTTTAAATTAATCTCTTGCATCCTACTTACCTAACTCACCTCACTTCACTTAAAATTTTAAAAGCACATCTTGCATTTCTATTTTTAAGTTTAAATTTTTTAAGAAACCTAATTCACCCCCCCCCCCCCTCTCTTGGGTTGCATAGCTGGACAATAAGTGATATCAAAGCCCAGTACTCTAGCTCTTTCTTAATTTTACCATCAAGAGCTAAAGATCTATGGCAACTTAAGTTGGCACTTTACTTGTCGAGAGGCAATCCACAAACCAACCGCCACTTTTCAATGGATCAAATTATACCTATTGGAAAGCTCAAATGAAGTTATTTATTCAAGCTCTTGATTATAACATGTGGAGTGTCATAGTGAATGGACCTCACTCACCCACAAAATAAATTGATGGAAAGAATACTCCCAAACCTAAAAATAAGTGGGATGAGGTTGGCAAAAAGATGGCACAATGTAATGCAAAGGCTATGAATATTTTGTATTGTGCTCTACATGCAAATGAATTCAATAGAATTTTCACATGTAATTTTGCTAAGAAAATATGGGATAGACTAGAGATAACCCATGAAGGTGCAAATCAGGTAAAAGAGTCTAAAATTAACATGCTTATCCTTAAATATGAACATTTCAAAATGGAACCTGATCAGTCGATTACCCAAATATTAACTTATTTTACTGATATCATTAATGAGCTTAAGAGTCCTGGTAAGTCCTACACTAACAGTGATATTATGAGAAAGGTACTTAGGTCTTTACCAAGAACTTGAAAGGCAAAAGATATAGTGATTCAAGAAGCAAAGGATTTTAATATCCTTCCATTGGAGGAGCTTCTCAAATCGCTTATGACACATGAACTCACCATGAAGCAATATAGTGAAGAAGAAATCAAAAAGAAGAAGACTATTGCTCTAAAATCCATTGCTCAAGATGAGAAAGACTCAGACCAATCAAATAATGAAGATGAAGATGAAGAGCTTGCTCTAATCACTGAAGAAAAAGAGGCAAGGATTAAGAAGAAGGCCAATGACTAAGGGGGAGCCAAGTAAAGAGAAGAAAAAAGAGCAACCCCTTATATGTTATGAATGTAAAAAGTCGGGGCACTTTAGATCCGATTGTTCTCAACTTAAGAAGACCCCTAAGAAATTCAAAAAGAAGGCTATGGTACACGAAAATGAGATAATATCCGATTGTTCTCAACATGGAGTGACAGCGATGAATCATGCTCTAGTGATAACATCCATGAAGTGCCAACCTTTGTCTCATGGCACACGAAAATGAGATAACATCTGAACCTTCAAATGATTTTACGATTGATGAATTGCAAGAGGCTTTTAATGATCTATTAGATGATCTAAAAAGTTAGGATTAAAGAATAAAGAGTTGAAAAAGTAGAACCAATGCTTACTCAAAGAAAAATAAGATATTTCAACTAAAAATAAAAATTTAATTCAAAAAAATCATAATTTAAAAACTAATGTAAATAAGCCGAAACCTATAGTAGATAAATTTACCTAATGTTCAAGTAAATTAAATATAATTCTAAAAAATCAAAGGGCTATTTATGACAAAGCTGATCCTAGTTATAACCTACTAAAGAAACAAAAATTTTTGAAGAACATATTTGTGAACCTTCCACAAAATATTATTTTATGTTTCAACTGTGGTAAGTTAGGCCATAAATCTTTTGCATGCTACTCTAACAAATTTGGTAGCTCTTATGTAAAAATGGTATGGATTCCTAAAGGAACCATTATGACTAACCAAAAAGAACTCAAGAAACCTTAGGTACCTAAGTTAAAACCTGATTTTGTTTGTAGGTTTGTCTTGCATCCCAAGGATAATAAAGAAATTGGTATCTTGATAGCAGATGCTGAAGACATATGATTGGTGATGAATCATAATTCATCACTCTTGAAGCTGAAGAAGGGAGGGATGGTCACCTTTGGAAATAATTGCAAAGAGAAGATCATTAGAGTAGGTTGAAAGGAAAAAAATTCCTATTTTTCGGATCAAGTTCGTTCAGATCTGATTGGATCAAGAGGGATATTTCAAAAATTTTTTCTCTATGATCCTAATTAGATCTGAAACTTCTCAGATCTGATCTTATTGATCTGATAATAAAAATAAAATATAAATATAAATTAAATTTAATTTAATTATACCTATATTTTGGATAATCCAATTATCCTATGATGATCTCGATGTTTGCCTGAGGTTCGGGATGTAGCCACACAAGCACCTGGCCTCTACTGGTATCCATTTGGACAGGATCTGAAGATCTTATCCTTCTCAATCAATCATCAAAAAATTAGATCTAGATCTGATCTTGAAGGTCTTCAAAACTCCTTTTGAAGAACAGTCATTGTCTCGTGCAGCAGTGCTGCCTTCTTCTTCTTCTAGCGCCTTTCATTTGCTTGGATCGCACCTTATTCATGCCCAAAACTCCTTGGACAAGGAGAGGAGAGAGAGGACCAAAGGGTGGCATGGAAAAGGAGGAAGAGAGGTTTTGTGGCATGGGCTAAAAGTAGAAGCATTCAAACCTCGGCATAGATAGGGTTTATATAGACCCTGCTATGCCATATAGTGCCACATCATCCCGACCAATCATGGCCCTTTGAGCAATCAGATCTAAATCTGATTGGTGGGATGACATCATCTGATCTAATTAGATGAGAGACCCTCAAAACCCTCCTAAGATGGCACCAAGACTAGGTCAAACAAGAGTTCTTGGCGCCACAGAGTTTAATCCCCTGAAGCAATCCTAGAATCCCATCTGTATAGGACTCATCCTTTATCCTCATGGGGGCACGCCTCCCTAGGCATGCATCCTCTTTCTATTTGCATTTTAGCAAGTGGGACAAGGCCCCAGGTACTCTCCTATAGGTGCATGACACATGGGCAGATGTCCAAGTGTCCAGGATAAACATTTGACTAATGTCTGAAAACAGGAATTAGCAGGTGATCAAAAATGGCAGGTGTTGTCTTAAATTTATCTCATAAATTAAGACAATCCTTTTCTAATCTGGACAAGCTCCAGTCAGATTTACCAAAGGTTTCTAAGTGAGCTCAAATACATTTGGCTTAGTCGAGACAAGCTATAATAATTATTAAAGGAGAATATTAGGCTCAATCATGTGCTAGCACGATTTCCTTGAATCTTATTCAAATCAATTAAACTGGATTAGTCCAATTTATGACATCCAGATCCAAACCCTTATTTGTGTGATCCAGTTAGGTTTAGTTCCCTATGGTATTGGGATATGTCACGATCTCTATCATCGACATCATCGAAATACCTTCCAATGAATCAGAACTTTTTTGATTCAGACAATAAGTGTGATCGATCATCCAAATCATTCTAATTGCTCCCAAAATTCACTAGTGACACCTAGCAGCATATGGTGGCAATCCGTTAGAACTGAAAGCGAACCTCTCAGTGTAGTTACCTATGTGATTAGGTTCCTCTATCTTGATCCTCGATCGAATTAGGATTAAGCTGATCTTGTCAAACCCTAATATCCATCATATGAATTAATCATTCGATTCAAGTCCAATATGAAAATCCTAATAGAAACTCTTTCTATTATTTCACTCTGCCATGGCTATGGGCTTATGAACTTGATTCTCATGATCATCATAGGGCTGCTCCTCATCTACCGAGGTAGATAGATTCCCTATTGGTGCAATCAAATTCCTACAAAGAACATATCATAGCCAACATACACCTTAGGGTTTCGAATGGCTAGGAGACCGAGTTATAGTATAGTCAAACTATAACACCATCAAGGTGAACCGTCGATGCACCTTAGGTCAAAGAACCAGACATACCGCTGCAGCTTCGAGCCAGTCATCGATGAGAAGGTAGACATTTCTATGACTGTTCGATGTGGTCATGCTCAGTGCCCTCATTCTCTAATGCATACCTATACTCTTGCTCCAATATCTCTACAACGTAGACTCTAGATTCATCTTTTCTAAAGAAGCGATCATACACTAACCTTCCAAATCAATCACCATCATCATGATGATCCTACGGTCGGAAGCATTTTATGAGTTAATAATGAAAATTCATGTCTTAAATTTTCAACTCTTGAAAATGTGAGCTATCATTACCATTAAATCAAAGGATGTATCACAGACACTTTCAAAATATATACTGTGATAGAAAATAATTTATTTTATTATTTATAGTTAAAATTATAATTTTGCCCTTAGAAGTGTATTACAATTGTCAGTCAATCTGGCTTCTAGGGGACACATATCTAGCAAACTCCCACTTGACCTTAAGCCAATTGGCCATAAATCTAAGTCCCATCTTCTCAAGATGGGCTTCGATCTTCTGCTTGCCCAATGGCTTTGTAAGTGAGTCTGCCATATTGTCTGTGGAGTCGACTCTCTTGACCTTGATGTAACTATTCTCGAGGTAATTGCGGATGAGGTGGTATCGCCGCTCAATGTGCTTGGATTTCTGGTGAGACTTTGACTCCTTAGAAAGGGATATGGCGCCATTATTATCGTAGTACAGAGGAATGACATCTGATGGCATCACTTCAATCTCTATAGTGAACTTCTTATACCAGAATGCCTTCTTCGCAGCTTCTGATGCAACAATGTACTCTGCTTCCATGGTGGAATCTGCTATCACTGTTTGCTTGAAACTCTTCCAACTGGCAGCACCACCATTACCCACAAACAGACTCTCAGATGTCGACTTTCAATCATCTATATCGAACATAAAATCTAAGTCTGTATACCCCTAGACTTGGAGTTCTCCATTACTAGAAACCAACAACATATCCTTAGTTCTTCTCAAGTACCTAAGGATACATTTCACAGAAATCCAGTGTTCTTCACCTAGATTCAACTGATACCTGCTCATGATACTCACAGCATGGGCTATATCAGGTTGTGTACATAACATGGCATACATGAGGCTCCCTATTGCTGAAGCATAAGGGATCTTGCTCACGCATTCAATCTCCTTAGGTGTGTTGGGATACATTTTCTTAAAGAGATGAATGCCATGTCTGAAGGATACCAATCTCCTCTTGGAGTTTTTCATGCTAAACCTCTTTAGCACTTTCTTTATGTATATCTTCTGTGAAAGACCTAGCATTCTATTGGGTCTATCTTTATAGACCTTAATTCCTAGAATGAAAGATGCTTCTCCTAGGCCTTTCATTGAGAATTCTTTAGATAACCATATTTTAACTGTGGCCAACATTAGAATATCATTCCTAATAAGGAGGATATCATCTACATACAGTACGAGGTAGATAATAGCGCTCCCACTGACCTTTTTGAAAATGCATGGTTCCTCCTCATTCTCGATATAACTAAATAATTTGATTACTTCATTAAAATGAGTATTCTAGCTCTGAGATGATTGCTTAAGTCCATATATGGACCTTCGCAGCTTGCATACTTTGTGATCAGCATCATTGGATGTGAAACCTAGTGGTTGTTCCATATAGATATCTTTCATAAGGTATCCATTTAAGAACACCATTTTCATGTCCATTTACCATATTTCATAATAGAAATAGGCTGCAATAGCAAGTAATGTGTGGATGGATTTTAGCATGGCTACTAGCGAAAAGCTATCCTGATAATCAATGCCTTCGCGCTGACTATATCCTTTTACCACTAATCTTGCTTTGAATGTCTCCACATTCTCATCCGCACCAATCATTCTCTTGTATATCCATTTACACCCAATAGATACTATACCTTCAGGTGGATCTACCAAGGTCTAGACTTAGTTTGAGTGCATAGAGTCAATTTCTGACTTCATTACCTCTAACTATTTCTCTAAGTCGATATCCGATATCGCCTCATCATAGATTTTGAGATCATCACCATAAACCCCATTACCTACGAGGAATATTTTCTCTACTTCCTCTGAAATAGTACATAAGTACCTCTCAGGGGGATAGAAAATCTTTTTTGATCAATGAGGTGAAGGAGGTAATGATTGTATTGTCTTAACCTGACTTGGTTCCATAGGGTCCTTAGCTCGTTGCTCTTGGGAGTCTTTCTCCTCGAGCTTGATCTGCTTTCCAATGCCACCATCTTGAATAAACTATTTTTTAAGAAAAATGGCATGCCGACTTACCATCATATTATGGTCTTCTGGAATAAAGAAATAATATCCAAATGACTCTTTAGGATATCCTATGAATCGAGCTCTACAGGACCTATAGTCTAACTTATCCGCTTGGTATCTTTTAACTTGAGTCAAACAACCCCAAATTCTGAGATGACTCAGACTTGGTTTCTTACCATGCCATTGTAAGATATATGTGCCCTAGAAGCTAGAATTGGCTGACACTTGTAGTACACTTCTAGGGGCAAAATTATAATTTTAACTATTATCAATAAAATGGGTTATTTTCTATCACATATGTGTATTTAGTATTTATGATATATCCTTTGAGTTAATGATAATGATAATTCATATTTTCAAGAGTTGAAAATTTAAGACATGAATAATCATTATTAACTCATAAAATGCTTCCGACCATAGGATCATCACGAGGATGGTGATTGATCCGAAAGGTTGGTGTACAATTGCTTCTCTTTACTAGATGAGTCTTGAGTCTACGGTGTGGAGATACTGGAGCAAGAGTACAAGTACTTATTAGAGAACAAGGGCACTGAGCGTGACCACCACGAGTAGTCATTTGGAAGTCTACCTTCCTCGTCAATGACTGACTCGATGCTGCAGTGGTCTGTCTGGTTCTTTAACCTGAGGTGCATCAGTAGTTCACCTTGAGGGTGTTATAGTTTGACTACACCACAACTCGATCTTCTAGATATACAAAACCCTGAGGTGTATGTTGGCTATAGCATGTTCATTGTAGGAACTGGATTGCATCAAGATGGAATCTATCTACCTCGGTGGTAGAGGAGCATGAAGGGTAATCCAGATTTTCCGGTCCAGGTTCGTGGTTGCTTGCGTGGCTAAGATCCAGAACCTTCCGCTGTAAATGATCATCAACACGGGTAATAAGATTAACCCAGATCAGGTAAATTAAATTTGATTTAATTTATTCTTTAATTTTATTTTATTAAAATAATAAGAATCAGATCTGAACCATATCAAGATCTGATTGGGATCAAGAGAAAATTTTTTGAAATATATCTCTTGATCTGATCAGATCTGAT
>QRFJ01007807.1:0-48065 GCA_006176705.1 Cocos nucifera
GGAGAGAGAGATGAACCATGTGTTTTCAAAAGGGTCAGTGGGAGCGCTGTGTCTTCCTCATATTGTACGTGGATGACATCCTCCTTATTGGGAATTGATATTCCCATATTGACATCAGTCAAGATGTGGTTGTCCAAGGAATTCTCCATGAAAGACCTAGGTGAAGCATCCTTTATTCTAGGAATTAAGGTCTATAGGGATAGACCGAGTAGGATGCTAGGACTTTCACAGAAGATGTACATAGAGGAAGTACTAAAGAGGTTTAGTAATGGAAAACTCTAAGAGGGGATTAATACCCTTCAGACATGGTATTCATCTTTCCAAGAAGATGTGCCCAGCACACCTGAGGAAATAGAATGCATGAGCAAGATCCCTTATGCTTCTGCAATAGGGAGCCTCATGTATGCCATGCTATGTACACGACCTGATATAGCCCATGCTGTGAGTGTCACAAGCAGATATCAGTCAAATCCAGGTGAAGAACACTAGACTTCTATGAAATATATCCTTAAGTACTTGAGAAGAACTAAGGATATGATGCTGGTCTTTGGTAACGGAGAACTCCTGGTCTAGGGATACACAGACTCGGACTTCATGTCCGATATAGAAGATCGAAAGTCGACATCTGGCAGACTGTTTGTGCTAGAAGAGTTCCTAGCAAATGGTGATACTACCTCATCCGCGATTACCTCGAGAAGGGTTACGTCGAGGTCAAGAAAGTCAACTCCGCAGATAATGTGGCAGACCCACTTACAAAGCCGTTGGGCCAGCAGAAGATCGAAGCCCACCTTGAGAAGATGGGACATAGACTTGTAGCCAATTGGCTTTAGGACAAGTGGGAGATTGTTAGATATATGTGCCCTAGAAGCCAGAATTGGCTGACACTTGTAATACACTTCTAGGGGCAAAATTGTAATTTTGACTATAATCAATAAAATGGGTTATTTTCTATCCCCTGTGTATTTAGTGTCTGTGATACATCCTTTGAGTTAATGGTAATGATAATTCATATTTTCAAGAGTTGAAAATTTAAGACATGAATAATCATTATTAACTCATAAACAGCTCCCGACCATAGGATCATCACGAGGATGGTGATTGATCCGGAAGGTTGGTGTACGATCGCTTCTCTTTAGTAGATGAGTCTTGAGTCTACGGTGTGGGAGACACCGGAGCGAGAGTACAGTATCGTTAGAGAACAAGGGCACTGAGCGTGACCACCTCGAGTAGTCATTAGGAAGTCTACTTCTCGTCAATGACTGACTCGATGCTGCAGTAGTGTGTCTGGTTCTTTGACCTGAGATGCATCGGCAGTTCACCTTGAGGGTGTTATAGTTTGACTACACCATTACTCGGTCTCCTAGCCATATGGAACCCTGAGGTGTATGTTGGCTATAGCATGTTCATTGTAGGAACTGGATTGCATCAAGATGGGATCTATCTACCTCGATGGTAGAGGAGTAGCCCTATGATAATCATAAGAATCAAGTCCTGAAGCCCATGGCCAAGGCAGAGTGAAATAATAGAAAGAGTTTCTATTTAGGTTTTCACATTGGACTCGAATCGAATGATTATATCATATGACAGAGACTAGGGTTTGACGAGTTTACCTTAACCCTAATCTGATCGGGGCTCAAGATAGAAGAACTTAATCACACAGGTAGCTGCACCAAGAGGTTCGCATTCAGCTCTGATGGGTTGCCACCATAGACTGCTAGGTGTCACTGGTGGATTTTGGGAGCAATTAGAATGATTTAGATGATCGATCATTCTAGCTGTTCGAATCAAGAAGAGTTTTGATCCATCGAAAGGAGTTTCGATGATGTCTATGATAGAGATCATGACATATCCCATTACCATACAGAACTGAACCTAATTGGGTCACACAAACAAGGGTTTGAATCTGGTGATCATCAATTGAACTAATCTAGTTCAATTGATCTGAATGAGATTCAATTAGGTTCAAGGAAATCGTGCTAGCACTCGATTGAACCTAACGTTCTTCTTTTAATATCACAAATAAGTTGTCCTGACTGAGCCAAAGGAGTTTGTGCTCAATCAGAGGCCTTCATATGGTCTAACTGGAGGTTATCCAAGTTAGAGAAGGTTGTCTTATTTTATAAGACATGACCTGCCATTTTTGGTCACCTACCATTTTTTGTTCTTTTGACTTTGGTCAAAAGTTGACCTTTGACTGGTCAAATGTTGACCATAGACACTTTGACTTTTATCCACGTGTCACGCACCTATTGGAGAACTGGTGGGGGCCTGTCCCCTGCCAGAACCTGGCAAGGAGGAGGGCGCACGCCACCCTAGGCGTGCGCCCAAGTTGGAGGCGCCTTGGAGTCCTTGTTGGATAAGGACTCCACCTTCCTTTTGGATTCCAATCAGAGTTCTACTAAAATCCAGTTTGACTAGTCTTAGGCACCCTCTAAAGAGGAATCCAGGGGTCTCTATTCCCACCAATCAGATTTAGATCTGATTTCATAAAGGGTTGTGATTGGTTGGGAGGAAGAGGAGTTGGATCACGCTTAGTCTATAAATAAGACCCTGCGCCCAACTCAGATTATAATGCAATTAGAATAGAGATTTCCCACGCCCCAAGGCTGCCTCCCCCCTCTTCCTCCATGCCTAAACTTTTCGTCCTTCTCCTCTCCACGTCCAAAAGAGTTTTGGATTTTGGTTGGTGCATTCCAGATCAAAAGAAAGGCGATCAAAAGAAGAAGGCTGCACTGCTGCAAAGGACGACTGCTGATCTTCAAAAGGAGTTTTGAAGATCCTCCAGATCAGATCCAGATCTAATTTTTGGAGACGTGATAGAGAAGAAGAGGATCTCCAGATCCAACCCGAGTGGATACCGGTAGGGGCCAGGCGCTTGTGTGGCTAAATCCAGAACCTTCCGCTGCAATCAGGATCATCTACAGGGTAATAGGATTACCCAAATCAGGTAAATTAAATTTGATTTAATTTTTCTTATTTTATTTTATTTATTAAAATAATAAGAATCAGATCTAAAATATATCAAGATCTGATTGGAATCAAGAGAAAAATTTTTGAAATATATCTCTTGATCTGATCAGATCTGGACGAACCTGGATCGAAAAATCAGGATTTCCCTTCAGGACTTGCATGGCTAGATCTAGAACCTTCCGCTACTTACAGGATCATCAATGGATAATAGGATTACCCTAGATCAAGGTAAATTAAATTTGATTTAATTTATCTAGATTCTATTTTTATTATTAGAATAATAAGAATCAAATCTAAAATATCTCAGATTTGATTCGGATCAAAGAAAAAAATTTTGAAATATATCTCTTGATCCAGTCAAATCTGAACGATCCTGGTCTAGAAAATTACAATTTTTCCTTCAAGGAATGGCATTCCATCATTGCAAGAAATAAAGATTTGGCTGTCATCTAATTTTTTCATATTCAAAATCAGATATGGTATACTCACTAATGATAGTGAGTAAATATTAGTCTAATCTAAGTGAGAATCACTGGAACATTATTTAAAAAATCTTCATGTATTTAGGAAATACTAAGGTCTAGTGACTTAAACATAGAGATACTGACTTAAAACTTATTGATGTTTTAATTCTAGCTTTTAGTCAGATCAAGATGACAATAAGAGAATATCGGATCATGTCCTAATTGTAGGAGCAATCTACTGGAAAGGTTCCAAGCAGGATACTTTAGCCTATTCAATTAGTGATGTAGAGTGCATTATGGCATATGTTGCTGCTATGTAAGCTGGATAGTTGTTGAGGTTCATTAGTAGGTTGGGAGTGGCACCCTCCACCGATGGTCCAGTCCTATCATAGCACAAGAGCCATAGCTCAGGCTAAAGAACCAAAGGATCAGCATATTCTGCATCGCTATCATCTTTGATTTTAAATCCGGATGATGTTAATCTTTTGAAGATCGATGAAAAAGGTTAACTTGACTGATCCATTTGCTAAGGCCTCGAAACTAAGGAGTTCTATGAACTCAAGTGGAAGATAGAATATCTGATATCATTCTGATTGGCTTTAGTCTAACTAAAAGTTGTTGGAAAATATGTCCTAAAGCCAATCATCTAAGTGGTAGATGATTGAAATTACTATATGAATTATCTAATAATAATAGTTATTTGGTTGATTCATCATAGAAGTTCTATCTTTCTCAAATAAACTTCTAAATTATGATAAAATTTTTAGAACCATAATTAATCGATAAAGAAGAATTTATTGGATGGTTCTTAAACTGTTCATGATCAAATATAGCACTCTATTTTTAAGAGTAGCTAGCTAAGGCCAATGGATATAAGTAGCCCTCTGACTTGAAATCACCATGGTGACTTGCAAGCAACTCACTATACTTTGATATTGGACTGTCTATATTTTTAATATAGGTTCAAAAGATTTCTAGATATATTCATGTACTTGTTGAGTTAGTGTGTGAATTAAGATGGGATTGACAACACCATTATATTTCAATTTAGCAAAATCTAGGCCTGGGTAATCCTCATGAGGAGTCACTAGATTTGCAAAATTTTGAGACACAATAGAGATGACTTGTATGAGTGTTGACAGTGTACTCAAAGTCATCTTGGGTATTATTGGTCAAAGGGATGAATTATACAGTAACCATGGTCCAGGGTTCTAAGAATGTTGCTTTATATACAATCAACCTATCCGGATGTCGGGAACTATTGCTAAATAGTTACTTTGATTGGTACAGAAATTGATTCCTATGTTGTTGGCTTAGGTTGGAACATATGGGGTCATATACATTAGAGGTTGTAATTATATTAGATGGTTAATCGATGATTGAGAATCATTCTATGGTCAAACAATTAATGCAATTAATGTTTGACTTAATGCAAGTGTTGCAGGAGGATCCATTAGCAATTGGATTTCTAATTAGCTCAATTTAATTGAGCGATTGGGCTAAGATAAAGACTAATTAAATTAGATTCAATTTGAATTAGTTTGGACTTAATTAGATTAAGTTTAATTGGTTTATTGGATAAGCCAATTACAACAAAAAAATAATTCTTAGTTGGACTAGGATTTCAGTGCACCTAATTCCTAATTGTGTTAGGATTTAAATCAGATTTAAATATGGTTTAAGCATAACTTAATTGGATTCTTAGTTAGACTAGGATCATCCATAATTAGTCATGCACTAATCCTATTTTAATTAGGTTAAAAATTGGTTTGACCTAGTCAATGCATGAGAATCCTGGTTAGACTAGGATTCCATGTCATCTTCCCTTGCGCCATTATGATGTTCCATGCCCATAATTAATTCTAGAAAAATTATGTGAGTTTTTCCTATGCCTAAGATTGTCCTCCATGCCCTAATATCTAAAGATTAGGAATCAAATTTGACTTGTTCAAATTTGGAAGTTGGTTTTGATTTGAGAACAACTTGATAGAGTTTTAGTTTTCTAAAACTCTTCCTTCTCCTTAGCGCCATAATTTCCCATGCCAAAAATTTTGTTCACCCCTTTTCTCTCCAGATTTTGTGCAATGGTTTCCTTCTCTCCACACAAAAAGAATATGGGGAGGCGTCCAAGAGTTGGATGCCCCCAATCTCTTCCTAATTTCCTTGTTTGACTAGGTCATTTTGACCTAGTCTTCCTTTTATCTTGGGATGCCTCCTTTTAATTGTTTTAGGCATAAAAAAATTCTGGGATTGCATGAAAAAATAGAGAAAAGAAATGAGGGGGGTGTGGTAGTTTTGGGGTGCCTACATCCTTGGAGAAAAAGTCTTCATTAAGACATGAAAGGTTCATGTCTTGATGAAGACAAAGGTAAGAAGAATGTCTTATCATATATTTTTTCTTTCAATGATTATTTTCTCCTTATTCTTTGTAATTTTTATATGGTAAAAATCTAAGAGAGAGAGAGGAATAGGGCGTGGGGATCTATGCTCCATGGTGTTGTGGTAGGATAATCATTTTTGGACATGATCTGATCATGTCCTAATGAGAGAAGAAGAAGAGAAGGTCTTCTCTTATGGTTTCTTTGAGAACCCTTTCTTCACCATATTTTATAATATTTTTCTATAAGAAAAATCAGAAAGTGTAAGATCTAGAAACTTGAAAAACATTTAGGGGAGAAGGTCTTTCCTTGTCCTAGCATAAAGATGTTTTTCAGGACATCAATCATTGATGTCCTGAAAGAGAAGATTTGTTTTCTCTTAGGACCTTTTCTAATGTGTTTTATTTTTGATTTATAGGAGATCCAAAGGTTGGATTTCTCCCTTATTCTTTCTTTTATTCTTCATCTCATGGAGTGTCCAAGAGATCCAAAGAATAAATTTTAGATTAACCATCTGGAGGGATCTGCGAGAAGTTAGCACTTCGAGCGGATCTTCGTTCGACGAACCTACAATATATGTTGTAGTCTTGTGTGGACTTTCTATAGAGGCCAGATGCATGTGTGGCTTCAAAGGCAACAACAAAAATCAACCATATAGTTCTCAACCCACACAAAGGTAAGAGATTTGATCTCTTCTCTCATCTAGATGTGATCTATAGTTTAGATCTAGAATTATTCTAAATCTAGGATATTGATTTGATCAATACCAAACATTTTACTTTTAGATTTAAGAATGCATTATGACATGTTATAGATCCTAAATGTAGGGTCTAGTAATTAGATTTCATGCATTCATAGATTAAATGGTTTAATTTATAACTTTCGCTTCATTATATTTCAAAAAAAAATTAAAATTCATGCATGAAATCTTCCATATTTTCCAACATTGACGAGTTCACCTTAACCCTAATCCCGTTGGAGTTCATAATAGAAGAACCTAATCATACAGGTAGTTGCACTGAGAGGTTTGCTATTTAGTTCTAATGGATTGCCACCATATACTGCTAGGTGTCACTGATGGATGTTGGTGAAGGAAAAAACCTATTTTACGGGTCAGGTTCGTTCAGATCTGATTTGACCAAGAGAAATATTTCAAAAAATTTTTTTTTAGACCTAAATTAGATATGATACATTTTAGATCTAATTTGATGGATCTAATAACATAAAATAAAATAAATTAAATTAGATTTAATTTATACCTTGTTCTTGGATAATCTTATTACCCTTTAATGATCCTGCTGATTGCCTGAGGTTTTGATAGCCACGCAACTGCCTGGCCTCTACCAATATCCACTCAGGCAGGATTTGGATATCTCTTCCTTCTCAATCTTTTCTCCAAAGATCAGATCTGGATCTGATCTTGAAGGTCTTCAAAATAACTTTTGATGATCCAATGTCGTCTCTTGCAGCAATGCTGCCTTCTTCCTTTCTTGTCCTTTTTCTCTTGCCTGGATCACACCAAACTGAAGCTCAAAGCCCCCTAGGCATGGAGAGGAGAGAGAGAATCAAAGGTAGGCATGGAGGAGAGAGGGAGATGGCTATGTGGCTTGGGAAGGGGGAGAACTTCTCTAAACCTAGGCGCAGACAAGGTTTATATAGACCCTACTGCGCCATGCAGTGCCACATCATCTCGACCAATCATATCTCTTCATGCAATCAGATCTAAATGTGATTGCTGAGATGACATCACCTGATCCAATCAGATGAGAGCCCCTCTCCAACATCCTTAGGTGGTGCCAAGACTGGTCAAAGTAGAGTCTTAGGCGCCACCTAAGTTTATTCCATGAAGCAACCTGAAGTCCCATCTGTATAGGACTCTAGGAGTGATTATCCTTGGGCGCACACCTCCCTAGGCATGCACCCCCTCCTTTCCTCTTTCTAGAAGGGGGACAAACCTCCATCTGCTCTCCTATGGATGCATGACACATGGGCAGATGTCTATGTGTCAAAGGTCAATGTTCGATCAAAGTCAAAAGACAAGAATTAGCAAAGTGATGGAAAATGGCAGATGTTGTCTCAAATTTATCTCATAAATTAAGACAACCCTTTTTTAACTTAGACAAGCTCTAGTCAGACCAGGTAAAGGTACCTGAGTGAGTCCAAACACATTTGGCTCAGTCGAGACAACATTTAATGATTGTTGAAGGAGAACTTTTGGCTCAATCGTGTGCTAGCATAATTTCCTTGAACCTAATTGAATCAAATTCAAATTAATTGAACTAGATTTATCCAATTGATGATATCCAGATCCAAACTCTTATTTGTGTGACCTAGTTGGTTTAGTTCCATATAATAATGAGATATGTTATGATCTCTATCATCGACATCATCGAAACACCTTTCGATGGATCAGAACTTTTCTAATTCAGACAACTAGAATGATCAATCATCCAAATCATTCTAATTGCTCCCAAAATCCACTAGTGACACCTAGCAGTATATGGTAGCAATCCATCAGAACTAAAAATGAACCTCTCGGTGTAGTTACATGTGTGATTAAGTTCTTCTATCTTGAGCCTTGATCAATTTAGGGTTAAGGTGAACTCGTCAAACCCAAATTTCTATTATATGATTTAATCATTTAATTCAAGTCTGATGTGAAAATCTTAATAGAAACTCTTTCTATCATTTCACTCTGCCATGGCCATGGGCTTATGGACTTGATTCTCATGATCATCATAGGGCTGCTCCTCATCTACCAAGGTAGATAGATTTTCTCTTGATGCAATTCAATTCCTACAATGAACAAGCTATAGCCAACATACACCTCAGGGTTTCGGATGGCTAGGAGATCGAGACGTGGTGTAGTCAAACTATAACACCCTTAAGGTGAACAACTGATGCACCTCAGATCAAAGAATCGGACACACCACTGTAGCTTCGAGCTAGTCATCGACAAGAAGGTAGACTTCCTAATGACTGCTTGAGGTGGTCAACCTCAGTGCCCTCGTTCTCTTATGAGTATCTAAACTCTCGCTCCAATGTTTTTACACCATAGACTCAAGACTCATCTACTATAAAGAATTGATTATACACCAACCTTTCGGATTAATCATCATCCTCATGATGATCCTACGGTTAGGAGCATTTTATGAGTTAATAATGAAAATTCATGTCTTAAATTTTCAACTCTTGAAAATAAGAATTATCATTGCCATTAACTCAAGGAATGTATCATAGACACTAAATATCCATTATGATAGAAAATAACCTATTTTATTATTTATAATCAAAATTATAATTTTGCCCTTAGAAGTGTATAACAAGTATCAGACAATTCTGGCTTCTAAAGCACACATATGTAACAAACTTCCACTTGACCTAAAGCCAATTGGCTATAAATCTATGTCCCATCTTCTCAAAGTGGGCTTCGATCTTCTACTAGCCCAATGGCTTTGTGAGTGAATCTGTCACATTATTTGTAGAGTCGACTCTCTTGACCTCGACGTAACCTTTCTCGAGGTAATCGCAGATGAGGTGGTATCGCCGCTCGATGTGCTTGGATTTTTGGTGAGACCTCGACTCCTTAGTAAGAGCTATGGTACCATTATTGTCGCGGTATAGAGAGATGGCATCTGATGGCATCACTTTGATCTCTGCAGTAAACTTCTTGTACTAGAATGTCTCCTTCGTAGCTTCTGATGCAGCGATGTATTTTGCTTCCATGGTGGAATCTGCTATCACTATCTACTTGAAACTTTCCTAACTGATAGCTCCACCATTACACACAAATAGATTCTTAGATGTCAACTTTTGATCATCTATATTGGACATAAAATTTAAGTCCGTATACCCCTAGATTTAGAGTTCTCTATTACCAAAAACCGAGAACATATCCTTAGTTCTTCTTAAGTATTTAAGGATATATTTCACAGAAGTCTAGTATTTTCCACCTGGATTTGACTAATATCTGGTCGTGACACTCATAGCATGGGCTATATTAGGTCGTGTACATAACATGGCATACATGAGGCTCTCTATTGCCGAAGCATAAGAGATCTTGCTCATGCATTCTATTTCCTCATGTGTGCTAGTGCATATCTTCTTGGAGAAATGAATGCCATGTCTGAAGGGTACTAATCCCCTCTTAGAGTTTTCTATGCTAAACCTCTTTAGCACTTTCGCTATATACATCTTCTATGAAAGTTCTAGCATCCTATTTGGTCTATCTCTATAGACCTTAATTTTTAGATAAAGGATGCTTCTCCTAGACCTTTCATGAAGAATTCTATGGATAACCATATTTTAATCGTGGTCAACATAGAAATATCATTTCCAATAAGGAGGATATTATCTACGTACAATACGAGGAAGACAATAGCACTCTCACTAACCTTTTTGAAGATACATGGATCCTCCTCGTTCTTGATGAAACCAAATAATTTGACCGCATCATTAAAATGAGTATTCCAGCTTCGAGATGCTTGCTTAAGTCCATATATGGACCTTTACAGCTTGCATACCTTATGATCAGCATCACTGGATGTAAAACATAGCGGCTGTTCCATATACATATCTTCCTTAAGGTATCTATTTTAGAATGCCATTATCACATCCATTTGCCATATTTTATAATCGAAATAGGCTACAATGGCAAGCAATGTGCGGATGAATTTTACAATAGCTACTGGCAAAAAGGTATCCTGATAGTCAATGCCTTCGCATTGACTATACCCTTTTGCCACTAATCTAGCTTTGAATGTCTCTATATTTCCATCTGCACCAATCTTTCTCTTGTAGATTCATTTACGCCCAATAGGTACTATACCTTTTGATGGATCTATCAAGGTCCAGACTTGGTTTGACTGCGTCGAATCAATTTCTGACTTCATTGCCTCAACTATTTCTCAGAGTCGATATCTGATATCGACTCATCATAGGTTTTGGGATCATCACCATGAACCCCATTACCTACGAGGAACATTTCCTCTATATCCTCTGAAATAGTACCAAGTACCTCTCAGGAGGACGAAAAACCCTTTTCGATCTATAATATGGAGGAGGTAATGATTGTATTGGCTCAACCTGATTTGGTTCCATTTAGTCCTTAGCTCGTTGCTCTTGTGAGACTTTCTCCTCAAGCTTGATCTATTTTCCAATGCCGCTATCTTGAATAAACTATTTTTCAAGAAAGATGGCATATCGACTCACAATCATATTGTGATCTTTTGGAATGTAGAAATAATATCCTAATGACTCTTTAGGATATCCTATAAATCAAGTTCAGTGGATGGACAAACTGGTAAGATGGGAGGGTCCTGATTCAATATATGTGTTAACTTCTTGAAATTCAAAATAACTTTGAAGTTCTAAAGCCAATTCTTGTAATTGGATCCGGTCAGTCTATGGGTGTCCAGGATACGTGCTAGTGGATTGGATGCAGACATTTTTCTATAAAAAGTCATAATTTCTAGTTAGATATTGTAATTAAGACTTGACCAATTTATTTAGAGATTTTATTTTTAAATAAATTAGCTTCCACTATTTTCTCGGATCCCTACACTCCTTCTGTAGAGAAGCGAAAATCTCCATGATTAATGATTTCTAGTGGATGGTGCGATCCCAGCGACTGACTCATCACCTTACCTAATAGTTATTGATGATGGGTTAGCCAGTGAGTGAACAACTCTTGTTTAATGATTCTCTAATCATGGTGCATCCAAACTTGATCTCTAATTTATGAATCTCACCATGCCCAGAATATTGATCCACTTTTTAGTTAAGTCAGACCCATTATCTGCATAGATTGAATTCCTAATTGAGTCTCTCACCATATCCAGAATATTGAGCCCAATCCATCCTCCAACCCATAGCATCCAATGCCTAATAGACATAGTTGCATCTTTCCGATGCAACTAAACCATTGTAACCAACTAAGAACAATCAACCTTGGGAAGGGCCTACACATCTACAATGGTGGAAGACTTTAGACTTAATCTTTTCTTAGGAAGATTTGATTTAGGTCTCATTAAACTAGACTTGATATAGTCGTAACAATTATGACTAACCTAGTGGCATGGGTTAGCTCAAATTATTGGCCACCTTTGATCATGACTGAGCCAACAAATATGATCAGATAAGTGAGACCGATGGAAGGGATATGCCATTAACTCAACAAGAATGCATTCGAGTCGAGTAGCTCCCAATTAAAAATCAATCGATCGTATTTGCCAAACTTACCTTAGATACCAAATTGTTGAGCCAGAACCAACCGAGTCAGCCTACAATCTAGACTCTAACCAGTGTGCCAAATTAGATCTTAGCTTGATCGATCACTCATGTGATTCGATCTTGATCCAGACTTAATTCTATTAGGTCGATCAATTTAAGCACTCTTGATCCCATCTCACCAACTCTTGATTTGGTTTGATCAACCGCTTAGATGTAATTGAGCTACCTAGGCCCGAATCCAATTTTATGAATATATCTTAAATCTAAAAATTCTTAATTTTTAGACTTAATATATTTTATAATTTTAATTTTTAATTAAGTTTAGGGTTCATAAATAAAACATATAAATAAAATCCTAGAATTTCAGGATCTAGAATTTTGTAGAAAATAAGTTTTTGGATTTTTGATTAAGGATGAATGCGCAGCACCCCTACATATCATAAGAACACCCCATAGAATGGGAGGAGAGGGCATTTAAACCCTACTTTATTCTTATGATCGGACGGCCAAGGAGAATGCCTTAATTAGAAATATAAAAGATTACAAAACTAGTTAGATCTACATCATACATCTCATATATAAAATTGATCCAACTATACAAATGTTTTGCATACATCTCATGTATCATATCATGCATATTTTTTAGATCTAAATTATCTAATAATCATCTAAAAAATTAGATTTAAATTGATCTTATCAAAATAAATTCTATACTAGATAATTATGTAGAACTATTCTACAATTAGTCTAAACATGCATTCATCATATCTCATATGAATAAAAATTAAATAACTTTATTTTATATTTTTTAGATCTTATTATAATATTTATAATATAAAAAAATAATAAATAAATTAATCTAAAAATTATAACTTAATCAAATTAAGTTATGATCATGCAAGACTACACAGAACTATTCTATTCTACAACTAGTCATGAATCTTGTAGAACTTAGATCTAAATTATTTAATTTTAATTTTTTTAATTTTAAATAAAATCACATCTCATGTGACCTCTAAAATCATCTAATCATTAGATAAAAATTAAATTAAAATTAGATTTAAATTATTTATAGGAATCTGCCTCTAATATCGTTTGAAGGGAAAAACCTATTTTCTAGGTCAGGTTTATTCAAATCTGATTCGACCAAGAGAAATATTTTAAAAAAAAATTTTTAGATCTAAATTAGATCTAATACTTTTAAATATAATTTGATAGATCTAATAAAATATTATAAAATAAAATAAATTAGATTTAATTTATACCTTGTTCTTGGGTAATCTTATTATCCTGTGATGATCCTGCTGATTCCCTGAGTTTCTGGATGTAGCCAAGCAATCGCTTGGCCTCTACCGATATCCACTTAGGCAAGATTTAGATATCTCCTCCTTCTCAATTTTTTTTCCAAAGATTAGATCTGGATCTGATTTTGAAGGTCTTCAAAATAACTTTTGAAGATCCGATGTCGTCTCTTGCAGCAATGCTGCCTTCTTCCTTTCTTGTCGTCTTTCTCTTGCCTGGATCATACCAAACTGAAGCCCAAAGCCCCTTGGACGTGGAGAGGAGAGAGAGGATCAGAGGTAGGCATGGAAGAGAGAGGGAGATGGCTATGTGGTGTGGGCAAGGGGAGAGCTTCTGTAAACCTAGGCGCAGATACGGTTTATATAGACCCTGCTGTGCCATGCAGTGCCACATCATCCCGACCAATCATGTCTCTTCATGCAATCAGAACTAAATCTGATTGGTTGGATGATATTATCTGATCCAATCAGATAAGAGCCACTCTCCAACATCTTTCGATGGCACCAAGACTGATCAAAGTAGAGTCTTAGGCACCACCTAAGTTTATTCCATGAAGCAACCTAGAGTCCCATCTGTATGAGACTCTAGTAGTCATTATCCTTAGGTGCACGCCTCCCTAGATGTCTGCCCCCTTCTTTCCTATTTCTAGTAGGGGGACAAACCCCCATCTGCTCTCCTATGGGTGCATGACATATGGGCAGATGTCTAAGTATCACAGGTCAATGTTTGACCAAAGTCAAAAGACAAGAATTAGCAGGTGATAGAAAATGGCAGGTGTTGTCTCAAATTTATCTCATAAATTAAGACAACCCTTTTTTGATATAGACAAGCTCCAATTAGACCAAGTAAAGGTACCTGAGTGAGCCCAAACACATTTGGCTCAGTCGAGACAATATTTAATGATTGTTGAAGGGGAACTTTAGGCTCAATCGTGTGCTAGCATGATTTTCTTGAACCTAATTGAATCTAATTCAAATCAATTGAACTAAATTAGTCCAATTGATGATATCTAGATCCAAACCCTTATTTGTATGATCCAGTTAGATTTAATTCCATATGGTAGTGAGAAATGTCGTGATCTCTATCATCGATATCATCGAAACACCTTTCGATGGATCAAAACTTTTCTAATTCAGACAACTAGAATGATCGATCATCCAAATCATTCTAATTGCTCCCAAAATTCACCAATGACACCTAGTAGTATATGGTGGCAATCCATCAGAACTAAAAATGAACCTCTCGATATAGTTACATGTGTGATTAAGTATCTTAAGCCCTGATCGATTTAGGGTTAAGTTGAACTCGTCAAATCCTAATTTCCATCATATGATTTAATCATTTGATTCAAGTCTGATGTGAAAACCTTAATAGAAACTCTTTCTATCATTTCACTCTACCATGGCCATGGGCTTACAGACTTGATTCTCATGATCATCATAGGGCTGCTCTTCATCTATTGAGGTAGATAGATTTTCTCTTGGTGCAATCTAATTCCTACAATGAACATGCCAAAGCCAACATACACCTTAGGGTTCTGGATGGCTAGGAGATTGAGTCATGGTATAGTCAAACTATGACACCCTCAAGGTGAACTGTCAATGCACCTCAGGTCAAAGAACCAGACACACCACTGCAGCTTCGAGCTAGTCATCGATGAGAAGGTAGACTTCCTAATGACTACTCGAGGTGGTCAAGCTCGATGCCCTCATTCTTTAACAAGTTTTTGCACTCTCGCACCGATATCTCTACACCTTAGACTCAAGACTCATCTACTATAAAGAAGCGATTATATACTAATCTTTCGGATCAATCATCATCCTCATGATGATCCAATGGTTAGGAGATTTTATGAGTTAATAATGAAAATTCATGTCTTAAATTTTCAACTCTTGAAAATATGAATTATCATTGCCATTAACTCAAGGAATGTATCACAGACACTAAATACACATTGTGATAGAAAATAATTCATTTTATTATTTATAATCAAAATTATAATTTTATCCTTAGAAATGTATAACAAGTGTCAGTCAATTCTGGCTTCTAGGGCACACATTTCTTACTATTGGGATTAATTAGAATTATCTTGATGATCAATAATTCTAATTGGATGAATCAAAAGAGTTTTGATCCATCGAAAGGTATTTCGATGATGGAGATCATGACATGTTCCATTACCATACAGAACTAAACCTAATTGGATCACACAAATAAAGATTTAGATCTGGATGTCATTAATTGAGCTAATCCATTTTGATTGATTTGGATTAGATATAATTAGATTTAAGAAAATCATGCTAGCACACGATTGAACCTAATATTCTCCTTCTGTCATCTTTCTGGTTTATCTCGACTGTGCCAAATTAGATTTGACTTATTTGAAAGTCTTGTATAGCTCTATCCTAGTCTGACTGGAGCTTGTCCAGGTTAGAAAAATATTATCCTAACTTGATTCTAGGCTTGTCCTAATCCATCGGATGGAAAAAGGACAAGATCTACTAATTTTTAAAATTATTTGTTAGGATAGATCCGTCAACTATGGAACATGAATCACCTGCCCAAGATCATATATAGGAGATATAATACTACCTGTTGCTATGAAAATATAGAAGAAGATAAACAAACACAATCATATACATGGTTCGGCCCAAGTGCCTATATCCATAGGACATGCAATGCTTCACTACCAAGAAAGAACAATAGAAGAGATACAATATCAACTCACCAACCCTCTCTCTCAATCCAGAAGCACTCACCCATACAATGCTTTCAAAGTAATCCTAAGAAGATCCTCCTCATAGATCTACTGGTCCAGGGTCTTCGACATCCTTAGATAGTGAGACTCTCAGCCTCTACATCAAGCTCTAGCCTCTGTCCTTAGGCAACCCTACCATTTCAAGACACTCCCAGCTTTCTTGATGCTCTTGGCATGTCCTGAGACCCCTAACTCTCCCTAAGACCTGGTGCTCCATCTCCTTAAGAACATCTTGATACTCTCTACTGAGATACCCTCCTCAGCTATTGCACCGCTGAGCCTCTCTCAGCCCCCGTGCCTCCATGGAGGTGCTACTGTAGCACTATAGTGCTTCCTGCCTCGTCTCTACGCTGCCTGAGAGACTTTTCCAAGACTCTCTAACTTCTTAGATCGTCAGGCCTTCTTATAAGCTCTAATCACTCTAATAGCCATCCGATAAGCTCCCTCATGCTCTCCTGGCCGTTGGATAGCACAACAGCTCCATAGACTCCATGAATAGACCTAATTTATAATTAGGAGCTGTAGATCTCATGAAAAGACTTCCACTCACATGCCCGTGTGCTGTTCGCCATCGTGTTGCTCGCCTTCATCGAGTCGGCTCCATCAGAAGCCGAGCTGGCTCAACTGCATTTTACCCAAGCACTACTTTCTATCTGCCTGAGAGAGCTAGCTTGAATTCACTTCGAGTTGGCTCGATCTCAGCTCGAGCCAGCTCGACAGGATATTAGAGCTAGTCCGACTGTATGTTGGCTGATCTTTTTCATGGCTCCTAAATCTCATCCTTCATTTATTATGGACCGAATCTCAAAGTACCAAATTTTAACAATCTCCATCTCGACTCGATATTCAGCTCCACCTCAAATTTGAGAGCTTCTTCTAGATACCACCCCCATGTCCTGCGGCTACCACCTGCTGCTCATAGATCGGCAATCATGGGTGTTGAGCTAGGCCGCTCGATCCCAAACTAAGTCTCGTGCTCGATCCATCTCCACTTGGAGCTCCACCTAGCATTGAGCTCCATCTAGCTTCTTCTTGTACAAAAGAGCATCTATCTTGATTGTGCCTTTCTTCCAACTTGATCACCACCGCAGTAACCCCTAGTACAACCTGACTTCTCCTGGCTCTGATACTACTATTAAGATAGATTCGTCAACTACAGAACATGGATCATCTATCCAAGATCACCTATAGGAGATATGACACCATCTGTTGCTATGAAAAGATAAAAGAAGATAAACAAACCAAACCATATATGTGATTTGGCCCAAGTGCCTACATCCATAGGATATGCAATGTTTCACTACCAAGAAAGAACAATAGAGGAGATATAATTTATTGACTCTAGATTGATTTTGATGATAACAAAAGCAATTTGAGTATAGATTATCAAATTACTAATGTTATTTGTGAGGATGTATAGTTGTATATCTCAAAAGAACATAAATTCCAAGCTCACAAATTATACCTATCAAGAGGTTAAAATGAAGATTAAATCAAGGCAAAAAGATAAATCTAGTCTATAAATTAATTTGGAGAAGAAAGGATCAAAACGGTCTTTGGCACACATGACATGCAAACTGGGCCGACCCAGTCTATAACTGAGTCAACCTAGTCTTAGTGAAAGCAAAAGATAGAAAGGATAGAAAGCAAGATTTTTCATGATCCAGGAGACTAAGCCGACCTAGTTTTCAACTGAGCTGATCTAGTAACAACTAGGCCGACCCAGTCAAAAAGGTAGCCATCCTAGTCTCAAAAGACAGCAAAAGATAAAAACAAGAATTTTGGATCACTGAGATTGAGTCGATCCAGTTAAAAACTAAGCCGACCCAATCAAAAACTGAGCCAATCCGGTGATCGTAACGGCTAGTTTTCTGCACTTCTTAAAATAGCTAGTTTTTTACTTCAACAGCTATTTCAATCCTTCTAATAGCTAAAACTCCTTCTTAAGCCACTTTCAAACATATAAAAGGCTAGAGAAATATTTAGAATGTAAGATTAAGAGATTTTAAAGTAAAAATCATTTTGGATTTAAGAGACTTTTATTACACATCAAAAAGAGAAGAAAAAGAGAGGAGCTAAGCTTTGATTTCATAGGGCATTTAAGAGTTATCTTTCATAATATCTCAAGCAACCTCTCAGCATCATTTGAAGAGAAATAAAGCTTCGAAAGAGCACATATTTAGCCACTTCTTCAAGCTCCAAAAGAGTTTTCTTTTTATTTTCTTTCTTGTGCTAAATTTAATATATTATATTTTTATTTATTTACAAGTTTCTTTAGGAGAAAGAAACTTCGAGATTAGGCCCATCCAAGCCCAGAATTGGACTTTGTAGGTTTTGATTTGAGCTCATAAAACCAACTAGGTTGATAGTGAACTTGAAAAAACTATAAGTGTAGGACTGTGGTAAGTGAGCCTAGCAAAATCAATTGAATTTATTTATGATCCTAGGTTAAAATTAATGCACTATAATTTAGGATTATAACAAAATTTCCAAGAAAAGCTTGGGGAGTGAATGTAAGTGCGAGGTTGCACCGAATCACTATAAAATTTTTATGCATTTATGTTATATTTTTTATTGCTTTATATATCTTGCATGTTTTAAATTACTAATTACTTACTAATTTTGATTAACTTTTACTTAAGTTTATTCATACTTGATTTTGCTACATACACTAATTTATTTTATTAAATTAAATTAAGTTAAGCACATACTTGTGTAGAGTTAAATTTGGCCAAAAATTTTATAAACCCAATTCACCCTCCCTCTTGGATAGCCATCCTTGGGCAACAAGTGGTATCAAAGCAGGTGCTCTAATATTTATTTGTTGACCTAGCAGTCAAAAGATAAAAGATCAAAGGCAATCCAAATGAAGTCTTTCTTTAATAAAGGTTATTCCATAGATAGACCACCACTATTAAATGAATCAAATTACATACATTGAAAAAGTAGAATAAAAATCTTCATTCAAGCACATGACTATAATTTATGAAAAAATATAATTAATGGTCTACATACACCCGATGCATTGCTTCATGATAAAGAAGTGATTCAAATGAATGCTAAGGCAATGAATATACTTTATTTCTCCTTAGATATTAATGAGTTTAATAAAATTTCTTCATGTATTTTAGGGAATCAAATATGGAAGAAATTGAAAATGATTTATGGAAGAGCAAATCAAGAAGAAGAACCAAGCTTCCAAGAAGTTAAGGAAGCTCACCCTAACCTCTACCTCATGGCTCGTGAGGATGAAAAGAAGAAGAAAAATAGGAAACAAAAGAAAAAGAAAGCATTAATTAAGGGAGAGCAAAGCAAAGAAATGAGAAATAAAAAGGAGGAAGAAAGTGTTACAAATCTTTGCCTCATGACCAATGAAGATGAGGTAAATTCAAAAAATTCTTCCTAATTTATATTTGATGAATTATATGAAGTCTTTAATGAATTAATGGATGAATTTAAAAAATTAAGACTAAAAAATAAAGAATTCAAAAACTCAAATATTCTCTTAGCTAATGAAAAGAGTAAGGTCTTGTTAGAAAAGAAAGATATTTTGAAAGAAAATAATGCTTTAGCTAAAGAAAAGAAAGTACTTCTTAAATATGAAAAATCTTTAGTTGAAAAAAATATTATGCTGAAAATAAAATTAGAAAGATCAAAATTTCATATTGAAGAAAAAGAAAACTTGTTGAATGAAAAGAAATCTCTTTTAGAAGAAAATACCATTCTAAGAAAAGTGATTGAAAACTTGAAGCCTATGCTTGAAAAATTTATAATTGGATCTCAAAAGCTTCAAAAAATTTTAAATAATCAAAAGTCTATTTTTTGATAATGCAGGAATTAGTTATAATTCTTTGAAAAAATAAAAATTTATCAAAAATATGTTTAGCAAAGCTTCATTTGAAAATCATTTAAATATAACAAAGTAGGCCACAAAATTTTAGAATGTAATTTTAAAAGAATTGGTCATACTTTGGTTGGGCAAATTTGAGTTCTAAAATGAATCTTGAGCACTAACTCCTATGGACCCAAGATGACTTGGGTACCAAAAATTATGAAGTAATTTTGCAGGTACACTAAGGATCCAATGAAACTAAAGAAAGAAAATTTTTATGGATGCCTTAGAAATGAAAATAGATGGATGATGCTATTTGATAAAATCTAAACTTTTCTCACATCATTCCTTCATTATTTGTTAAATATATTTTGAATATTAATTAGTACAATTATTGAGTGTGTTTGATTGATTTTGGTGATTCATCATTGCTTAAAATGATCGTAGTCTATGACTTGAATGTTTTGATATATTGCTTAAAACTAGTATATCATGTTGATTATTTATTTTAAAATCTTTATTTTATTCTAAATTCAGCATGTTGGTTCAATCCTTTGTATCATGCTATATTGATCTTCAATTATTTAAGAAATTTAAATTGCTATGAGCTTGATTGTATATGAAACTATTTGGATTCTAAATTTATAAATTGAATAAATTTTGACATTTTTTCATAAGATAGTTAACTATCAAAATTCTCCAAAAAAGATTTATGATCTAAGTACTTGAAGATTAAACATTCAATTATAAAAGATTAAATGCTTAAAGTGTTAATTGGTATTGCATCTTAGTTTTATCTTATGAATTTAAAATTTTCTAAGTTGAACCAAATATTGTAGAACTATTATCTAGATTCTCCATGATTTGATCATACTAGATTTGTTTGATTTTCATACCCCCTAATTGATTAATTTTTAATCTTCCAAATTTAGTTGAATATCTTTCTTGATCATCGATTTGATTGACTCTTTAATCTTAAAAAAAAATTTATTGATGAACATTCTTTTTTCATTCTAATTAATTAATTTTAAAAATTAAATTAGAAAATGCTCTTCTTGAATCTTTTGAAGTTGATATCAAACAAAATATTTTAAGACTATTGTCATTTATCTTTAAAGCTAAATATTTAAAATGAACTTCAGCTTTAAGTAATTGGTGTCAAACAGCTTACTATTTGCTATGTATTTAATTGATTTATCTTTTGACAAAAATAAAAGAATATCTTTATTTCAAATTTGATTTTGCATAGATATATCTTTTCATATAATATTGTTTAAGATAAATTCAAAAATACACCCCTTTTCTAAACCTAATTGCTTAATATTTCTTAAGAAAAGGATGAGATGATCTTTTCGAAGAATAATTGAAATTTTCTATGTGATTTATCTTGATTGTTTTGTTGATATCAATTCACATTGATTCATCATTCAAAATCCATAAAGCTAGTTGATTTGAATCAATTCATTTTTATCATTTCAAAACTAAAATGATTTGTATCAAGCTAAATTTGCAAATTGACCTTTAGGTGATATTGAATTATCAAGAAAATTCTGATTCGATCTAAATTTTAGTTTAATTGGTATCAATGATATGATTCTTGCCCTACATTTTATTGCATTATTCTTGACAAAAGAATTGAATATAATATCTTAAATCTATTTCATATTGATATACTCTTGAAGTGATACCATTTAAGTCAAATTCAACGAATTTCATACTTTTTCTAAACTTAATTAAGTGATTTTTCTTATGATAAAAAAAATTTGAATTTAAATAAAAATATTTTTTAATTACTTGTCATACTCTTTTGATTTTTTTGATGATTTGAATACTTTGATTTTAAGAGATCAATATGCTCTCCTATAAGTATCATGTTATGATATGAATTAAAATTATCTTAAAATTTAATATGACATAATAGCTTTTCCATATCAATTTTGTAATTGATAAACTTAAATTAAAAGATGCTTAATTGGATATGAATATTTTTGAATTACTGAACATACAAGTAAAACTAAGTTTGACATTCCTCCATAAAATGCTAAATTATTGAAATTCTAATAAAAATTAGCATGAAATAAGTACTTAAAGACAAGACATCAATTATAAAATTTAAAATGCTTGATGTATTAAGTTGCATTGTATTTTTGGTTAATACCTAAGGATTTGAAATTTCATAGTTAGATCAACACATAGAGCCAATATCTAGATTCCTCTAATTGTAACCTCAATTGATTTTGCCCCGCAACTTGAAGAATGCCTTTCATACTTGGTATCAGATTGAATTTGAAATATGCTTTCATATTTTATTCACATTATTTTCAAGCAATGAATCTAAAAATTGATTTCTCTTCTATCTTTAAGTGGTATCAAACTTTTAAGAAAATCATTAATTGGTCTAAATTTCAGTTCTATTAATATCATGAAAACTTCTAAGCAAATTATTTAATTTGATTTTTAAATAATTGATATCAAGATAATTATTATTTATTTTATATTTAAAAAAAAACTATTGTATCAAAATTTTTATAATTATATCAAACAAAAATTCAAAATTATCTTTGATTCAAAATTATTGCTTGATCGGAATTTTAGTTCAATTGGTATCATAATTTATATCAAAAAGTTTGTTTCTACCTTGAATTCCATCTAATAGTTTATATGATATCATTTGAGATAAAATCAAGAATTTCATACCTTTTCTAAACTTGATTAAATTATATTTCTTAAGAAAAGAAAGTTCTAAGTTTAAACAAAATATCTCTCTATGATTTATTTTGTATGATTTATTGATATCAATTCAAATTAACTTATCAAGATAATTTGACCTAAATTTTAATTGATTCATCTTTTTTAATCAAAAACATCAACGATTGATATCAAATAGATCATTATTGGCTTGTATTCTATTGCTTTATCTTTGACAAAAAAAAAAAAGTATTCTTAGTATAATCTAGTTTGCAAGAATATATTTTTGATATTATACCTTGAATAAATTATAAGATTGATATCTTTATGCTTCAAATTGATTGATACTACTTAAGAAAAGAAAGAGATATTTTTCAAAAGAAAAATATCAAATAAATCCCTTTATGATTTGCTTTGAATGATTTATTCAAATTTCTAGTTTTGGAAGGATCTATCTATCTTGGACTTATAAAGCTTAAAAAAATTAAGAAAAAAAGAAAAACTTCTTTCAAAGAGTACAAACAAGCAATTCTCAAAAATCTATCATAATTGATATCATAATTTGTATCAAGGAGAAAGAATAGTTGCTTTGTCTCAAATCTAAATTTTTGTAGCTATATTCTTATCATTGTAACATTTGAGATAAATTCTTGTGATACATGTTTGAATGATTTACGTTAATATCAAAGTGAAGAGAAGTATTTTCAAGACTATATTATTCAAATTTTTAAAGTCTAAAGTTTTTATTAATTAAAATTGAGAAGTACATCAACATGACATACTTTTAAATTTTTTATGGATTGTTATCATTGTAAACATCTTTTGAAGTAAATAAAAAGTAAATTTTTAAAAAATTTAGTTTCTATATGAGTGAATGCTATATTTATTTGAGTTGAATGCATAATCTATTACTTAATTCATTCAATTGATGCTTGTTCTCTTAAAATTTTATTTAATTTTAAAATAACTTTATTTGCAAAAGTAAGGGAGAGAAAACACCAAAGATAAAATGATTACTAACTTGGTATCAATCAAATTTGAAAATCTGAGCTTAAAAATAAAATTTATATTAATTAAGATTAATGTGGTATCAATTAATTATGCTTAACTTGAAAGAAAAAGATGAAGAATAATTTTAAATGTTAAAATTTATTCTACATGAATTATAAAAAAATAAAAATAAAAAAAAAAAAAGAGGGAGAAAGTATCATGTGATGAATTTTCTAATATTCAGAAGGAGAGATATTGATTGAGTTAAGTAATTTAAATTTGATTACAAATATTAATAAATTTTAATATTAATTTTAAATTCTCAATCATTTATCTTAAAATTTTTCTCATTTTGAGCTTTGCTTTAATTTATTTTAGACTCTCAATCAGGTACTTTATAGTTTTTCTCTAATTATGCTTACATATGGTTATTAAATTTGACTTACTTAATTTGATGTAGTATCAGGTGAACAAATTGATTTCTATTATCAAAAATTATTTATGAATTTAGATATTATTCATATGTTGATTTGCATGAACTTGATAATTAATTAGAGTTATATTAAATTTAAAATATAATCTTACTCCAAGAATAGAATTTGATACACACTTCTAATTTTGAAATTCATTTAAAAATCTAAATATAATACAAAATTTTTTATGTGCATTGAGAATTTTCTATAAAGTTATGTGTATCAAGAATCTTTTATTTATGAAATGAGTTAAATAGGTGATTCCCATTTGTCTTGATACTACATATTATAATCGTTGACTTGCTCGATGCATTTCTGATGCACACCTTTTTCGAACTTAATTGACTGAAATTTCTGAAGAAAATAAAAGATTGAATGTTAAAGTGTATATTATGCTTGATTTCATGATCATATCTTTTGGAAAGCTCTATTCCTCTTAAAGCTTAAGAGTGTATATTTGAAAATCTGATTAAAAAGATTATACTCATTCAAAAAGGAAAAGAGTCTTTGATATTTGAGTTCAAGCCAATTTCTGAAAAGAAAAAAATATTCTAAGAATGTTTTGAATCAAAAGATAAGTTTTCAAAGGGGAAAGGATACTTTTGAATTGATTTTTTGAATTTGATACATCTCTCATTTTGATGCATTCTTATATATATGTTGATTTTGATGATTTTTATTCAACCTTTCCACAGGCTTTTTGATCCTCTCAAAAAGGAGGAGAGGAATATGGAGTATATACTTAATGAGTTAATTATTAAGATGCTCATCAATTTGATGCTTAAAATATTAATGAAAGGAATATGGCATATTTGCTTAATAAGCTAATTATTAAGACATTCATCAATATGATGCTTGAAATATTAATATTCATTTATAATATGTGCAATGAATTAAAGACTAATTAAGAACATTCATGAAGTATGCACTCATATATTTGATCTAATACTTCATGATACATATTGGCAAAATATATTGAAATACATAATCTATTTTTATTGCACATATACTTAAAGTTTTATCATCACCAAAAAGGAGGAGATTGTTGACCCTAGATTGATTTTGATGATAATGAAAGTAATTTGAGTATAGATTATTAAACTACTAACATTATTTATGAGGATGTGTAGTTTCATATCTCAAAAGCTCATAAATTCTAAACTCATAAATTACACCTTTCAAAAGGTTATAATGAAGATTAAATCAAGGCAAAAAGGCAAATTTAGCCTATAAATTAATTTGGAGAAGAAAGGGTTAAAATAGTCTTAGGCATGCAAACTGGGCCGATCCAGTTTGAAACTGCACCGACTTAGTCTCAGTGGAAGCAAAAGACAGAAAGAGAAGAAAGTAAGACCTTTCATGATTCAGGAGATAGATCCGACCTAGTTTTCACCTGAGCCGACCTAGTGACAACTAGGCCAACCTAGTCAGAAAGGTAGCCATCCCGATCTCAGAAGATAGCAAAAGATAGAAACAAAAATTTTGGATCACTGAGATTGAGCCAATCTAGCTGAAAATTGAGCTGACCTAGTTTGACTGAACCAACCCAGTTAAAAATTGAGCCGACCCAGTCACCATAACGGTTAGTTTTCTGTACTTCTTCAAATGGCTAGTTTTTCACTTCAATGGGTATTTCAGCCCTTCCAATGGCCAAAACTCCTTCTCAAGCCACTTATAAGCATATAAAAGGCTAGAGAAATATTTGGGATACAAGATTAAGAGATTTTAAAGTGAAAATCATTTTGAATTTAAGAGATTTTTATTGCACATCAAAAAGAGAAGAAAAACAAAGGAACTAAGCTTTGATTCTAGAGGGCATTCAAGAGTTATCTTTCACAACATCTCAAGCAATCTCTGAACATCATTTGAAGAGAAGTGAAGCTTCGAAAGAGCACATATTCAGCCACTTCTTTATGTTAGATGTGTGCCATAGAAGCCAGATTGGTTGTCTCTTGTTATACACATCTAAGGACAATTTCATAATTTTGACTATAAATTAATAAATAAATTATTTTCTATCATAGTGTGTATTAAAAAGTGTCTGTGATACATTCTTTGAGTTAATGGTAATGATAATTCATATTTTCAAGAGTTGAAAATTTATGACATGAATTTTCATAATTAACTCATAAACTGCTTCCGACTATAGGATCATCACGAGGATGATAATCGATCCAGAAGGTTGGTGTATGATCACTTTCTTAGGATAGATGTATCTTAAGTCTATAGTGTGGAGACACCAAAGCGAGAGTATAGATACTCGTTAGAGAACGAGGGCACTGAGTGTGACCATCTCAAGTAGTCAGAAGAAGTCTACCTTCTCGTCGATGACTGACTCGATGCTACAGTGGTGTGTCTCGTTCTTTGATCTGAGGTGCATCGGTAGCTCATCTTGAAGTGTTATAGTTTGACTATACCATAACTCGATCTCCTAGCTATTCAGAAACCTGAGGTATATTTTGGCTATAGCATGTTCATTGTAGGAATTGGATTGCACCAATAGGAGATTTATCTACATCGGTAGATGAGGGGTAGCCCTATGATAATCATGAGATTGAGTTCATAAGCCCATGGACATGGCAAAGTGAAGATGATAGAAAGAGTTTCTATTAGGATTTCATATTGAACTTGAATTAAATGATTAATTTAAATGATGGACATTGAGTTTGACGAGTTCACCTTAACCCTAATTCTATCGGGGCTCAAGATAGAAGAACCCAATCACATAGGTAACTATACCGAGAGATTTGGTTTCAGTTCTGATGGGTTACCACCATATACTGCTAGGTGTCACTGGTGGATTTTGAGAGTAATTAGGATGACTTTAATGATCAATCATTTTAATTGTATGATCAGAATAGTTCTGATCCATTGAAAGGTGTTTTGATAATGTCAATGATGGAGATCGTGATATATCTCATTACCATACAGAACTGAATCTAATTGGACCACACAAATAAGGATTTGGATCTAGATGTCATCAATTGAGCTAAGCCAGTTTGATTGATTTGGATTAGATCCAATCAGGTTCAAGATAATCGTGCTAGCACATGATTGAGCCTGACTTTCTCCTTCTAAAATCTTTCTAATTTATCACAACTGAGTCAAATTTGATCTGACTCATTCTTGTATTTTGAATGGGTTTATTTCTTATCTAACTAAAATAAGTCTAGATTAATTAATTATAAAAATAAAATCCATTCATAGTCAAATTGGACTAGGGTCAAAAGTTGATCTGTTTGAGAGAATTGAGGGTTACCTGATCAGATGCTTTTAAAAAATGATTTAGAAATAATTTTGACTTTATTTTTGGATATGTGATAGATCATGAGTTATGCATTTGGTGTACTAAATTTTGTGATTTTTGGAGGTGTCTAGACTATGTTATGATAGAGTTTGATTTGGATCAAACTCTTAAGGGAAGAGTCCTAGGCATAGTAGACTCTTCCTTATCTACTCATGCTGACATCTTTTTAAATCATTTTTAGCAAAAAAAATAGATGAAATCTAGTGGTTTCTCATGAAGAATATGTTCTAGAGTTCTAGTGATAAAATAAATGAGTTATTTTGGTCAAAAGGGACTCTAAGTAGGCATTGAACATAAAAGCCTTTCTCACGTCAAAGTGCATTCAATGCAAGAAATAATTTTCCATGCCCAAAGTCTGCATCCTTGATATACCATGCCTCCTCTATCCTTTCTCTTCTTGTCTTCTACAAGTCTAAAATGTTAGGCATAAATCTGAGAAGAAGGTCCAAGATTTTTGAAATAATATTCAGGATCTACGTGACGGTGTTCGTGTGACGGACGGGCTACCTTCAAAAATAGTTTTGAAGATTCTTCGGATCAGATCCAAATCTGATTTGTGGAAAAAAAATTCATGAGGAGAAGACATTCAGATCTTGCCCAAGTGGATATGAATAGAGGTTAGGTGTGTGCGTGGCTCCTTTTAAAACCTCAGGAATCAACAAGATCATTGTAGGATAATTAGATTACCCAATCAGATACATTAAATTAAATCTGATTTAATTTTAATTTTTAATTTTTAATATTAGATTACTATAATTATATTTGAGAACTCTTAGATTTAATCAAATTATTTAAGAATTTTAAAAGAGTCTCTCTCAGGTCTGATCAGATCTGCACGATCCTATGACGAAAAATAATATTTTTCCTTCAATTGGTATCAGAGCCAAGTTAGCAGTTCTTCAGATCTACCTTATATCTGATTTTATTTTTGATTATAATCTAATATTAAAAGATTTTAGATATCACATCAGATGTGATTAGATCTAAAATTAAAAAAATTAAAATTAAATAATTTAGATCTAATATGTATGAGATGCATGACTAGACTAGGTATAGAATAGTTCTATGTGTAGCTAGTATGATCATGTATTTAATTTGATTAAATATAATTTTTAGATCTATTTAATTTTTATTTTTTTGATGTTATAATTATTATAATTAGATCTAAAAATAAAAAATAAAGTTTTAAATTTTTGATTTATTCATATGAGATATGAAAAATGCATGCTTAGACTACTCATAAAATAGTTCTATAAGATATCTAGAATAGTTTTAATTTTGATATGATCAAATCTATAATTTTATTTTTTAGAACTAATATGTGATATTTCAGATCTAAAAGTATGCATATTGATGATACATGAGATGTATGTAAGACATGTATTAGTTAGATCTTTTCATATATGATATATGATCTAACTAGTTTTGTAGTAAAAAATTATATTTTTAATTAAGAAGTTTTCCATGGCTATCTGATCATAAGAGCAAAGTAGGATTTAAAGGCTCTCTCCTTCAATTCGATGGGATGTTCTTATGGCATGTAGGGGTGCTGCGCATTCATCCTTAATAAAAAATCAGAACTTATTTTTCTACAAAACCCTAGATCCTGAAATCCTAGGATTTTTATTACATATTTTATTCATGAATCCATAATTTAATTAAAAATTAAAATTATAAAATTAATTAGATCTAAAATTATAAATTTTTAGATCTAAAATATATTCATAATATTGGGTTCGGACTTGGGTAGCTTAATTAGGTCTAGCGATTGATCAAACTGAATCAAGAGTTGGTTAGGTGGGATCAAAGAAAGCTTAGATTTGACTAGCCTAATAGGATTAAGTCTGGATCAAGATCAAATCACATTGAGATGTGACTCGATCAAATCAAGACCTAATTTTGCTCCACGGTTTGAGCCTAGATTGTAGGCTAACCAAATTGATTCTGATTCGATAATTTGGTATCTAAGATAAGTTTGGCAGATACGATCGACTAATTTTTAATTGAAAGCTACTCGATCTGAATGTGTTCTTATCGAGTTAATGACATATCCCTTCCACCAGTCTCACTTACCTAGCCATTTATGTCCATCCAGTTTTGATTTGAGGTGGCTAACAATTCGAGCCAACTCATGCCACCAGGTTAGTCATAATTATTTTGACTAAGTCAAGTCAAGTTTAAAGAGACGTAAATTAAATCTCCCTAAGAAAATATTATGTCTAAAATCTTCCACCATTGTAGATGTGCGGGCCCTTTCTAGGATTGATTGTTCTCGGCTAGGTACTGTGGTTCAGTTGCACTGAAAAGATGCAACCATATTTATTAGACATTGGATGCTACGAGTTGGAGGATGGGTAGGACTTAATATTTTAGATATGGTGAGGGACCCAACTAGGAATCTAATCGACGCAAATGGTGGATCTAACTTAACTAAAGAGTGGATCAATATTTCGAACATGGTGAGATTCATGAATTAAAGACCAAGTTAGGATGCACCATGATTAGAAAATCATTGGACAAGAGTTGTCTACTCATCGATTGATCCATGATCAATAACTGTTAGGTGAGATGCTGAGTCAGTTGGTGGCATCGTACCATCCACTAAAAATTTATAATCATAGAGATTTTTGCATCTCTACCAAGGGAGTGTAGGGATCCGAGTAAATAGTAGAAGCTTAATTTATTTAAAAATAAAATTTTTAAATAAATTATTTAAGTTTAATTATAAAATCTAACTAAAAATTTTGACTTTCTACAGAAAAATGTCTGCATCCAATCCACTAGTCTATATCCTGGACACCCATAGACTGACCGAACCCAACTACAAGGATTGGCTCCAAAACTTCAAAATTATTTTGGATTTCGAGAAGTTGACTCATGTGTTAGAACAGGATCCTCCCACCATACCAGCTCGTCCATCTACTGATTAGGGCGCATCTCTTGAGAAGTGGATGGATGAAGATGTCAAAGTTAGGTATTACATGTTGAACTCGATGTTTGATGAGCTTCAGCGCTAACATGAAGACATTAAGACTAGCCATCAAATGTTGTCTCACCTGCAAGAGTTGTTTGGTGAACAGAGTCATGCAACCAAATATGAAGTCACTAAAAGACCTTTTAAGGCTCAAATGTGTGATGGACGGTCAGTCCAAGATTATTATCTGATGATGATCAAGTACTTAGAAGAGCTTAAGAAGCTCGATGTAAAGTTAGATCAGGATCTGCAGACCGACATAATTCTACAGTCCTTGATTGATGCGTATGGGTAGTTCATCATGAATTATCATATACATAAACTTTAGAATACCTTGGCTGAGCTCATGAATATGCTGGTTACAGTTGTTCTTTTTGTAAAAAGTTCTAAAGGCTCAGTACTTGCTGTGTCATGGACTTCTTCCATGAAAAAATCTTTTGGAAAGAAGAAGAAGTTCGTGAAGAAGTAGAAGGTGAATGGTGTGAAGAAGAAAAAGACAGAGTCGAAGAAAAAGGCCATTGACAAAGAAAAATATTTTCATTGCAACACTGACGGTCATTGAAAGCAAAACTATCCTCTTTACCTGGCCAGCCTAAAGAACAAGGAGGCAGATCCTTCAGGAGATATGCTCATTATAGAATCTAATCTTATGATTTCTTTTGTATCCAGTTGGATGCTTGATTCTAGTTTTCATGCTCACTTATGCACTTCACTGCATCCTACGCATTGGGAATGGAGCAAGAGTTACTACTATGGCCGTAGGAACCTATCCTTTGTGATTACTGTCAGGATTAGACTTAGTACTTAGGAATTATTTTTATGTGCCTGCAGCAAGCAAGAATTTGATTTCTATTTCATATTTAGCAATAGAAAGGCTATGTAATTAGTTTTCTTCAGGATAATTATAATATTCTTTATGAAAGAAATAAAATTACAAGTGGTTTTCTTATAAATGGTTTCTATCAGTTACATATTGGTGTTTCTATTTTTAATATCGAGCAAAATATGAATGCCATAGGATCAAAATGACCTGGGGATAGTCTAAACGATAGGTATCTTTGGCACCTTAGGCTCGATCATATAGCTAAAGATAGAATTAACAAATTGGAGAAATTTAGGCTATTGAGTTTGTTGACTTTCGAGTCATATCGGATTTATGAATTATGCCTTCATGGCGAAATGACCAAGCTTCCTTTCATGGGACATGGGGAAAGGGCCATAGACCTACTTGCCCTAGTACATACTGATGTATGCGGCCCATTTGATGTGCCAGCTAGGGGCAATTACATCTAATTCATCATCTTTACCAATGATTTATCTCGGTATGTGTATGTGTATTTGATGCGACACAAGTCTGAAGCTTTTAAAAAGTTCAAGGAATTCAAACTCAAAGGAGAAAATAAACATAAAAACTCATTAAGATTCTTTGATCAGATCGAGGAGGCGAATACCTTAGTCAAGAATTCCTAGACTATCTTAAGGATAATAGCATAGTCTCACAATAGACTCCACCTAGAATGCCTTAACTCAACGGGGTTTCAGAATGGAGAAATCAGATCCTATTAGATATGGTTCGATCTATGATGAGCTTCACGGATCTTCCTGAGTTTCTTTGAGGACATAGTCTATTGACTACTATATATTTATTGAATAGGATTCCATCTAAAATCGTTCCTACCACACCATATGAGATATGGCATGGTAAGAAACCAAGTCTAAGTCATCTCAAACTTTGGGATTGTCCGACCCATATCAAGAGACAACAGGCGGATAAATTAGAGTCTAGGTCCTTTAGAGCTCGATTTATTGGATATCCTAAAAAGTCATTAGAATATTTTTTCTATCTTTCAGAAGATCATAATGTGATTGTGAGTCGACATGCCATCTTTCTTGAAAAATAGTTTATAAAAGATGATAGCATCCGAAGATAGATTAGACTCGAGGGGAAAGTCTCCTAAGAGCCACGAGCCAAGGAACCTATGGAACCCAATCAGATTGAGTCAATCCAATCGCTACCTCATCCACCTCGTAGATCAGAAAGAATTTTTCATCCTCCTAAAAGGTACTTTGGTACTATTTCAAAGGATGTAGAGAAAATATTCCTCATAAAAAAAGGGATTCATGGTGATGATCCCAAAATATATGACGACGCGATATCAGATATCGACTTCGAGAAATGGTTAGAGGTAATGAAGTCAGAGATTGACTCAATATGCTCAAACCAAGTCTGGACCTTGGTAGATCCACCTAAAGGTATAGTACCTATTGGATGTAAGTGGATCTTTAAGAGAAAGATAGGTGTCAATGGAAATGTAGAGACATTCAAAGCAAGGCTCTTAGAAAAATGGTATAGTCAGCACGAAGGCATTGACTATCAGGATACTTTTCACCAGTAGCCATGCTCAAATCCATCTGCACATTGCTTTCTGTTGTAGCCTATTTCAATTATGAAATATGGTAGATGGACGTGAAAACGATATTCTTAAATAGATATTAGTTGCTGGGTTTCACATCCAATGATACTGATCACAAGATCTGCAAGCTGAAAAGGTCCATATATGGACTTAAACAAGTATATCAGAGCTGGAATGCTTGTTTCAATGATGTGATCAAATCGTTTGGATTCATCAAGAATGAAAAGGAGCCCTTATTTTCAAAAAGGTCAGTGGGAGCGCTGTAGTCTTTCTCGTACTGTACATGGATGACATCCTCCTAATTGGAAATGATATTCCAAAGTTAACTACAGTCAAAATATGGTTATCTAAAGAATTCTCCATGAAAGTCCTAGGAGAGGCATCTTTTATTCTAGGAATTATGATCTATAGAAATAGATCAAATAGGATGCTGGATCCCTTACAGAAGACGTACATAGAGGAGTGCTAAAGAGGTTTCGCATGGAAAACTCCAAGAGGGGATCGATGCCCTTCAGACATGGCATTCATCTCTCCAAGAAGATGTGTCTCAACACACCTGAGGAGATTGAACGCATCAGCAAGATCCCTTATGCTTTAGTAATAGGAAGCCTCATGTATGCGATGCTATGTACACGACCGAATATTGCCCATGCTTTGAGTGCTATGAGCATGTATCTATCAAATCCAGATGAAGAGCACTAGACTTCTATGAAATGTATCCTTAAGTACTTGAGAAGGACTAAGGATATGTTTCTAGTCTTTGGTAATGGAGAACTCTAGTTCCAAGAGTATATAGACTCAGATTTTATGTTTAATATAGGTGATCGAAAATTGACATCAGGAAGTCTGTTTGTGCGCAATGGTGGTGCTGTCAGTTGTATAAGTTTTAAGCAGACTATGATAGCAGATTCCACCATGGAAGAAGAGTACATTGCTACATTAGAAGCTACAAAGAAGGCATTCTGGTACAAAAAGTTTGCCACAGAGCTCGGAGTGATGCCATCAGATGCCATCCCTTTGTACTATGACAATAATGGCGCCAAAGCCCTAGCTAAGGAGTCAAGGTATCACTAGAAATCTAAGTACATCGAGCGGTGATAGCACCTCATCCACGATTACCTCGAGAAGGGATACGTCGAGGTGAAGAGAGTCGATACTGTAGATAATGAGGCTGATCCGCTAATAAAGTCATTGAGCCAGCAGAAAATTGAAGCCCACCTTGAGAAGATGGAACTTAGATTTGTAGCCAATTGGCTTTAGATCAAGTGGGAGTTTGTTAGATGTGTGCCTTAGAAGCCAGATTGGCTGTCACTTGTTATTTACTTCTAAGGATAATTTTATAATTTTAAGTATAAATTAATAAATGAATTATTTTCTATCATAGTGTATTTAGAAGTGTCTGTGATACATTCTTTGAGTTAATGATATTGATAATTCATATTTTCAAGAGTTGAAAATTTAAGACATGAATTTTCATAATTAACTCATAAACTGCTCTCGACCGTAGGATCATCACGAGGATGGTGATCGATTCGAATGGTTGGTGTATGATTGCTTTCTTAGGATAGACATGTCTTGAGTCTATGGTACGGAGACATCGGAGCGAGACTACAAGTACTCGTTAGAGAATGAGGGCACTGAGCGTGACCACCTCGAGTAGTCATAAGAAAGTCTACCTTCTCATCGATGACTGACTCGATGTTGCAGTGGTGTGTCTGGTTCTTTGATCTGAGGTACATCGATAGTTTACCTTGAGGGTGTTATAATTTGACTACACCATAACTTGATCTTCTAGCCATTTGAAATCCTGAGGTGTATGTTGGCTAAAGCAAGTTTATTGTAGGAATTGGATTTCACCAATATGGGATCTATCTAGCTTGGTAGATAAGGAGTAGGCCTATGATAATCATGAGATTGAGTTTATAAGCCCATGGCCATGGCAAAGTGAAGATGATAGAAAGAGTTTCTATTAGGATTTCAAATTGGACAAGAATCAAATGATTAATTCATATGACGGACATTGGGTTTGATGAGTTCACCTTAACCCTAATCCTATCGAGGCTCAAGATAGAAGAAACCAATCACATAGGTAACTGTACTGAGAGGTTCACTTTTAATTTTGATGGATTGCCATCATATACTGCTAGGTGTCACTAGTGAATTTTGGGAGCAATTAGGATGATTTTGATGATCAATCATTCTAATTGTATGAATCAAAAAAGTTCTGATCCATCGAAAGGTGTTTCGATGATGTCAATGATCGAGATCATGACATGTCTTATTACCATACAGAATTAAATCTAACTAGATCATACAAACAAAGGTTTGGGTCTAGATGTTATCAACTGAGCTAAGCCAGTTTGATTGATTTGGATTTGATCCAATCAGGTTCAAGGTAATTGTGCTAGCACATGATTGTGCCTGACTTTCTCCTTCTAAAATTTTTCTGATTCATCCCAATCAAGTATAATTTGATTTGACTTATTCTTGTATTTTGAATGGGTTTATTTTTTATCTGACTAGAATAATTCTAGGTCAGATTAATTATAGAAATTAAATCCATTCATAGTCAAATTGGACTAGGGTCAAAAGTTGACCTATTGAGAGAATTGAGGGTCACATGATCAGATATTTTTATAAAATTCTATAAAAATTATTTTGATCTAATTTTTGGATATGTGATAGATCGTGATATATGCATTGGGTGTACCATATTTTATAATTTTTGGAGTTGTATAGACTAGGTTATGATAGAGTTTGATTTGGATTAAACTCATAAGGGAATAGTCCTAGGCACAGTGGACTCTTGCTTATCTACTCATGTCGATACCTTTTTGAATCACTTCAGACAAAAAAAAATAGATGAGATCTGATAGTTTATCATGAAGAATAAGTTCTATAGTCCTAATGATAAAATAAATGAGTTATTTTGGTCAAAAGGGACTTTAAGTAGGCATTGGACATAAAAGCCTTTCTCACGTCAAAGTACATTCAAAGCAAGAAATAATTTTTCATGCCCAAAGTCTACCATCTCTGATATCCCATGCCCCCTTTATCCTCTCTCTTCTTCTCTTATACAAGCCTAAAATGTTAGGCACAAATCTAAGAAGAAGGTCCAAGGTTTTTGGCACAATATTCAGAATCTACGCGACGGTGTTCGTGTGACAGACGGACTGCCTTCAGAAATAGTTTTGAAGGTTCTTTGGATCAGATCTAGATCTAATTTTTGGAGAAAAGGTTCATAAGGAGAAGACATTCAAATCCTACCTAAGTAGATTTTGATAGAGGCCAGGCACATGCGTGGTTTCTTTGAGAACCTCAGGAATCAACAGGATCATTGCAAGATAATTAGATTATCCAATCAGGTACTTTAAATTAAATCTAATTTAATTTTAATTTTTAATTTTTAATATTAGATCACTATGATTAGATCTGAGAACTCTTAGATCTAATCAAATTATTTAAGATTTTTTTAAAAAATCTCTTTCAGATCTGCACGATCCTGCGGTGGAAAATAATGTTTTTCCTTCACTTTAAGTTCCAAAAGAGTTTTCTTTTTATTTTCTTTTTTGTGCTAAATTTAATACTTTATATTTTTGCTTGTTTACAAGTCTTTTTAGAAAAAATAAATTTAAGAATTGGGCCCGTCCAAGTCTAGAATTGGACTTTGTAGGTTTTGGTTGGTGAGCCTAGAAAACCAACTAGGTTGATAGTAAACCTAGAAAAACTATCCGTGTAGAATTATGGTTGGTGATCTGGAAAAAATCAATTGGATTTATTTATGATCCTGGATTAAAATAAATGCACTGTAATATAGGATTATAGTAGAATTTCTAAAAAGAGCTTGGGGAGTAGATGTAGGTGTGGGGTTACACCAAACCATTATAAAATCTTTTGTATATTTGTATTGTGTTTTCTTCTCTATTGCTTTACATATGTTGCATGTTTTAAATTACTAATTACTTACTAATTTTGATTAACTCTTGCTTAAGTTCATTCACAATTGATTCTGCTGCATACACTAATTAATTTTATTGAATTGAATTAAGTTAAGCACATATTTGTGTAGAGTTAAATTTGGCCAAAAATTTTATAAATCCAATTCACCCCCCCTCTTAGATAGCCATCCTTAGGCAACACAATCTCAACTCACTAACCCTCTCTCTAAATCCAGAAGTGCTCACCCATACAATGCTCTCAACGTAATCCCAAGAAGATCCTCCTCATAGATCTAGTGGTCCATGGTCCTCGACATCCCTAGACACTCTTTAAGACTCTCAATCTCTACATCAAGCCCCAGCCTCTATCCTTGGGCAACCCCACCATTTTAGGATACTCCTAGCTTCCTTGTTGCCCTTGGTGTATCCTGAGACCCTTGGCTCTCCATGAGACCTGGTGCTTGGTCTCCTTGAAAAGCCCTTAGCACTCTCTACTGAGATACCCTCCTCGACTGTTCCACCATTGAGCCTCTCTCAACCTTCATGTCTTCAAGAAGGTGCTATTGCAGCACTACAGTGCTCCCTGCCTCATCTTTGCACCGCTTGAGAGATTTTTCCCGAGACTCTCTAACTTCTTAGGTCGTCAGGCCTTCTTATAAGCCCTAATCATTCCAAAAGCCATCCGATCAGCTCTCGCGTGCTCTCCTAGCCGTTGGATAGCACAACAGCTCCGTAGACCCATGAATAGACTTGGTCTATGAGTTAGGGGCTGTAGATCCCATGAAAAGACTTCCACTCGCATGCCCATGTGCTGTTCACCATCGTGCTATTCACCTCCGTCAAGTCGGATCCATCAAAAGTCGAGCTGGCTCGACTGCATTTCACCCAAGCACTGCTTTCTCTTTGGTTGAAAGAGCTAGCTCGAATCCGCTTTAAGTCGACTCGATCTCATCCTGAGCTGGCTCGACTACATATCTGAGCCAGCCTGATTGTATGTTGGCTAATCTTTCTCATGGTTCCTGAATCTCATCCATGGCTTATTGTGGACCAAATCTCAAGGTGCCAGATTCAAACACTATTTGGACAAGGTTTACCCAGAAACCCTATAGGAATTTATCTTGATCTGATTGGATGATATCCTAGCCTGATCAAGACTTATCCTAAATCTCATAAGATGAAAATAAGACAAGGATTGTCTTTGCCAAATTAGGGCTTGTTCTAAAATCATGAGATGAAATTTGGACAAGCCTCTCCCAAAAATTCTAGAAGAATTTTTCTTGATCTGATTGGACCTAGTCCTGGCCTGATCAAGGCTTGATCTGACTCGATAAGAAATTGCCTAAAATCCATTGAATGGGACTTGAAAAAGATTTTGTCCTAAATCCCATAAGATGGGAAAAGGACAAGGGTCAAATGTTGACCCGATTTGAAGGAATAAAGGATCAAGGGCGTGCACCCCCTAAAAATTTTCTTGGGGCATGCACCCCAGCCATTACGTGAAGAGGAGAGAGGGTGCACATTCCTCTAAGTGTGCACCCCATATGGATAAATGTGGAGAACCTCATTCAAATTATTTTGACTGGGTCAAAGAAGTTTGATTTGGATCAAACTCTTGGAAGATAAGAGCCTTGCGCCATCTACTCTTCTTATCCCATCTCCATGCCACTTTTTCCTTGAGTTTTGTGTGATAAAAATAAAGAGAATTCAGGTTTGGGGCATGGAGATCAATGTAGAGTCCTTCTGCATGTTATCTTGGACTTGGTCAAAGTCACATGTGAAGGGACTCTTCCTTTGGTCTATTTAAATGTCCCTACGCAAGCTGTTGTGCATAGAAAAATCTGTACGGTGAAGCCCTGCCAAAATCTCCATCTCCATTCCTTCCTCATTTGATCCTCTCCTTCTTCTCCATGCCCTAGAGTTGGACAAAACCTACAAGCAAAAATTAAGTTCTATTGGTGCGAAGATCAATAAGAGACGATGGTATTCGTGAGACGAACGTGCAGCCTTCAGTATTTGATTTGAAGGCTCTATAGGAAAATACTAGATCTAATCTTTGGAGATCAAATCTAGAAGGAGGAAACTTCTAGATTTGACTTGAGTGGATACTAGTAGAGCTTGGACATGTGCACGGCTCAATCAGAACCTCGGATCAGTCGTCAAATCATGACAATGGATAAATGGTTTACCTGATCAGGTGATATTAGGTATCACTATTTTTATTTTATTTTTATTTATAAATTATAGATCAATCTAATCAGATCTAAGAACTCTCAAATCTGATCAGATCATGAAAATTTTTAAATTATTTTGCTATAAATCTAATTCGATCAAATGCATCCTATGGCAAGAAAACCCAGATTTTTCTTCAATAAAAACTATGCCCTCTTTCACCAATAGTCCGTGTAATCATTTGTCCAATCTTATATACAAAGAGAATAAAAAAAAAAAAAGTAAAACATAACAAGCCCAGCAGACAAAAATCCAACCAAAAAACTATATAAGCTTTAAGAACACGTACTGCAATAAATTATCTTGTTCCTACCAAAAAATAAAATCATTTGTCTCAACTTTTTTTACAAAACAACTAAGAGTGAACAAGTGGTAGATTGAAAGATAAACTTCCAGCAAAAAACTATGTCATCCTCAAGCATTATATTAATGCTAATCATTTGCCCTATTCTACAAATTCAAAGGAAAAAAGGTTGTTAAAATATATATAACATACAAATTCGACGTTCAAGGTATAGTAGAATCTTAGCTTTTAATTTTCTAATCTTTTGAAAAAGTGCAGAAGTTCTTCATAAATTTATTGGATCTAAATCAAGATACAAAAAAAAGTAAATGTATTAAAAAAAATTCAAAACTATGTATAGTAAGAATGAAGGCTACAAATCTAAGTATAATACGAATGAAGATGAAATCATGAATGGCAAAAATCATGTGAACTTATATTTATAGCTTGACTGTTTGAGATTTTAGTTAAAAAGATTTGCAGCATAGCTTTCATGTTAGCTTGCATCTATATATTTTGAGCATCCATATCAGCTCTCATATGTCTTATCTTTTCTTCTTTTTGAATATGTTGCTCTTCAACTCGCCCCTCTAGCTCCTTAAATTTCTTGACCACTTCATCACTTTGTTGATTAGCTTATTCTATTTGAGCTTGTAACATTATTTTATGTTTGATAGGTTTGGAAGCATAACTTTGACAACGTTTTTCACCAACCACTCTCTCAAAGACTTCATCAGCAGTCAAGTTCAAAGAATTTTCTTCATTTGTAGATTGTTTTAACAAATCTAACACATCTTCCTACATTTGGCATACAATCCATATGTCTAATAATCAGTTTGTTTAGATTGACTATCATATGTAGTTTCTCTAATATATTAGAAATCAAATATTTAATTACAGGGGTTGTAATTTAAATGTTCAGAATTATTGCTAAATATAAATTACATACATCAATTTCTATTGCTTTATCATTAACCCAATCTCCATTACTCTTCATATGAGTAATCTTCCACATTTGATCATACCGGACATTTCTCTAGTGATAGAATTTCTCTATACAAGAAACTTTATTATTAATTAAATTATCATATAAATAATATTTCATAATATAATACTATACATATCATATGTTCTCATGCCTAACATTCTTAAAACTTTTGCAGCCAGCAATATGAAGAACATGTTGCTTCTTCATATTTGCTGTGTTTCTTAAACTAGCTACCTATATAAGAATATATTAAAAAAAATTAAGTTCGACTAACAAAAAGAATTTGACTATTTTCTTAATCATATACAGCTTGTAAAAAAATAAACCTAAAAGTCAGGTGGCTTGAAGTAATTCATAAGATGCTCCTAATTAATAAGTGAGATAATTTTTGGTGGGTTTTGCAAATGCTATTCATTAGTCGTATAACATTTGTAGTAATTATATAAGCATTAGCAACAAACACGATAGCTATTATTAGCTATTGATTTGATAACATCCCATATGAGATCAATCTTAGGTATGCCAAATTTATCCTAAAAAAATTGCATGATATATAATGATTTTCAACATGAAATTTTTATAAATTTATAGCCTTCATTCATAATTTTACAAAATAAAAATGAGTTTTAATAGAAAAACTTTTACCATTTTGAGCTCACATATCTTTTCTTTAGTTCCAGCATCCACATCATTTCATTTTTTTTGCTTCAAAATTAGTATTCAATTTGGTGATTACCCATATTTCAGAGATAAATATTTCAGCATTGACACTGATAGCAGCCAACTCAGACAAAGGAATTGATACTGGCAATTTTTCTATCTCATTTTATTTTATTGCCTTAGCTGTAGCAATACCTTGAGATGGGTCTCTTATATTTTTATTAGTGCCTATAGTAGAAGAAAAGCAAAATTAACCAGTCATCTATGCATTGTTCAGTTACTCCATATATATCTAAATGCTGCAAAACCAAACTTATAGTTAATAGTCAACAAAGAAAGGTATCCCATTGTCATTCCAAGCTAAAGTTTTATCAAAGTGCTTTAGGCTCTTTCCTTTAAAGCATGAACTCCATAATTCAAACATTTCTAATAAATATTTTCTACTATTTATTTACCAGATGGTGCCTCTATGCATTTGATGTAGTTGCTTCTACTTGGTCATTTGAAGTAGATGTTGCTTCCTTTAAATCACCATGATTTTGAACATTTGTAACTAGGAAAATTACTGCAACAAGTTTAAATATATTTAATACTAATATCAAACCTGAGATGAAATTATCACTTAAGATGAAAAAGGTAGTAGACATATAAGTTTGGAAACTCTATACCTTCATTCGAATTTGGCAAAATATAGAGACAAGGTGTTACCTTCTCATCATTTTTCATGTAAAATATGGATATCTCTCATGCCTTGAAACTCATGTAGCATTTGCATTACAAAGTTATCATCACTCAATATCTTATGATTTCTATAGTAAAGTTTAAAACCAATAGAATAAATGTTGGAAAGCTTCTTACATACAGCCAAAACATCAAGATAGATAGAATTATCATCAAAATTAGGTTCTTAACACAGTTTTTCAGCATAGTAAAAAATATATATAGGAATTGTCACCTATAAAAAATAACTCATAATAAGTATCATGTCTAAACATAAATTAGTTGATATATATGTATATATCAGTGAATTATGCATACTTATCGTATTAGTCAAATGTGAAGGAGCCCTAAGCTCCATCGATGCTCAGGTTAATATCGATCCATGATCACGAGCCCTACATAGTGCGCTAGGTGCTATGAACTTGCTAGACTTATCTATTAAATTGTAGCCTTTTGGCAACATATCAAAACCTAAAAAGTAGTAAGATATTATTTAAGCTGACTAAAAGATAAATTATGTCTCAAAATAAACAAGTTATAAGCAAACACCAATATACAATTTATAGATTATGGCATCTGAAAATATATACCAGATTACAAGAAAGAAAATAAATACATGAATATGTATATTTGAGGAAAAGAGTTTGCAATTGTCTTATTTTAGTTGAACTAGTACATTGCTTTAATTTGAGAAGTTAAATGGTTGGCTCAAAGAGGAAAAATAGGAGTTCGACCCAGCAAAATAAGAACCCCAAATAGTTAGATCCAGTTCAATGCAAATAGCTCAAAGAAAACTTTAAGAAAAATTAGATAATTTAAATGGTTGGCAAGGAAAAATAAGTTCGACCCAGCAAAATAAGAACCCCAAATGAACAAAATTGAAATTAGTTATCTTAGCTTCCCTGAAGTAGACATCAGTGTGGTAGAGTGAAGTATAGAGGATCTTCACCCGGATCTCCATGGCTGCTATTAAATAGTTCAAGTTCTTAAGTGCCACTAAATATCACAAATAGTCGGCATTATCAATTATTTCCATAAAATCACCATTGTCACTTGAAGAATCAATATCATAGTTAGTTTCTTTCTCATCTTCATTACCACTATTTGCAGTAGTATCAGTGACACTCGTCGCATCAATACCTACCCTCTTAGTATCATCTCTATGTATAACAATGTCGGCATCAGTAAAAAAGCAATCATGTGTAAAACTGCCCACACATCATAATTCATTTTGTTGATATACTTCACCTAAATCTATAGAATCTTCTGCTTCCTCAGCTTTATGAATTTCTAGTATATCATAAAGATTTCGGGATTGCACTTTCACTACTATTTGCCAATTAGAATTGTTATCATCTTTGACATAATATACTTGTTTTGTTTGACTTATTAAAATAAAGGGTTCATCTACATACTGAGTTCTCATAGTATCCAAAGTAATAAACCCATGCTTATCTTTATTATATCCCCTTGTTTGATGTCTACCTTGTGGTGGAACCTCATACCAATCACCTTTAAAAAGAATGACTCTATTCTTACCCGTGTAATCTAATTCGATGATTTCAACTATTTTGCCATAGTAATCCACATTTCCTGTGTGCTCATCACCTTTCACAATTACTCCATTATTCTATGTTTTTAAATAAGCTTCATGAGTTTGAGTATGTAACCTAAACTCATTAGTGATATAACCTTTATAGTAGGTTGCACGAAGATTAAGACCTCTAGCCAATGATAGTAGTTGCTTATTCACATGATTATCTCCTTTTAAGTACAACTATGTAACCTATAAACACACATAAACAAAGAATTTAAAAAATCTATGGATATATATATAGAATAGCAATATAGTGATAAAATTATCTAATATTTAAATACTAAATTTTAATTGAATAGAGACTTACTTGATTTTCAAACCATTTTATAAATTTCTCCTTGTTGATGATATCAACTCCTATGATACCACTTGTTGAGGATCCAGTACTAGATTATTGCAGTAGGAATAAAGAAGAGAAATAAAATAAGAAAATAATTAAGTACATGGATCAATCTAAAGGCTCGCCTCTATGGGGCATGCGAAGCTCCACTATGAAAGAAAAAAAATAAGTACAAGAGGAGAACATCCACTCTCAACTCATTGTACATAAATCTCTCTCAACTAGAAGCTATCCTCATAAAAGCTCTTTCAAAATCTCCAAGGAGACCCTCTCACAGGCCTGCCAGTACCAAGATCCTCGACACCCTTAGACGCTTCCTATGAGCATTGCTACATCATGTCTTACGACCACTCACATGGTCGTTGCCTTACTCTACCTGATGCTTTGCTCTACCTTGATGCTTTGCCTACATCTGCTCTACGAGATGCACATGCTTGGTGCTCTACCAAGCTCCTCTCGATGGCTGCCCAAGCATCTTTATGCTTCCCCATGATCCATAGCATCTCAGGCCTTTAAATAGATCAAGAATCTTTACATTAGCTACCGCGAGAGTCCTAACATGACTCTATCTCCCAATACGAGTTGAACGAGACTCTGACCATGTCCACAACCTTCAAATCATGACCACAACCCTCCATGGTTGCTAACTCCTATGGTGCATGCGCAACTCCTATATATCCCTTGGATAAATCACAATCCGAGTCTAAACAAAAAATTCTATCCTGTTCTATTCGTCTCCATCGAGCTGGCTCGACTGCATCTCCCCGGAACACCTATTTTTTGTCTACTTGAGAGGATCAACTCGACCCATATGCAAGCCACCCTAATTGCTATACTGATGTTGATTTTCCTCTGCTATGGATCAAATTCGAGGCATCAAATCCTAACAATCTCCACCTCGATTCGACATTCGGCATCCACTTATCTTTGAGAGCTTCTAGATCTTCTCGCTGTTAGATATATGTGCCCTAGAAGCCAGAATTGGCTAACACTTGTATTACACTTCTAGGGGCAAAATTGTAATTTTGACTATAATTAATGGAATGGGTTATTTTCTATCACACCTGTGTATTTAGTGTCTGTGATACATCCTTTGAGTTAATGGTAATGATAATTCATATTTTCAAGAGTTGAAAATTTAAGACATGAATAATCATTATTAACTCATAAACAGCTCCCGACCATAGGATCATCACTAGGATGGTGATTGATTCGGAAGGTTGGTGTATGATCGCTTCTCTTTAGTAGATGAGTCTTGAGTCTACGGTGTGGAGACACCGGAGCGAGAGTACAGGTACTCGTTAGAGAACGAGGGCACTGAGCGTGACCACCTCGAGTAGTCATTAGGAAGTCTACCTTCTCGTCAATGACTGACTCGATGCTGCAGTAGTGTGTCTGGTTCTTTGACCTGAGATGCATCGGCAGTTCACCTTGACGGTGTTATAGTTTGACTACACCATTACTCGGTCTCCTAGCCATATGGAACCCTGAGGTGTATGTTGGCTATGACATGTTCATTGTAGGAACTGGATTGCATCAAGATGGGATCTATCTACCTCGGTGGTAGAGGAGCAGCCCTATGATAATCATGAGAATCAAGTCCTGAAGCCCATGGCCATGGCAGAGTGAAATAATAGAAAGAGTTTCTATTTAGGTTTTCACATTGGACTCGAATCGAATGATTATATCATATGACAGAGACTAGGGTTTGACGAGTTTACCTTAACCCTAATCTGATCGGGGCTCAAGATAGAAGAACTTAATCACACAGGTAGCTGCACCAAGAGGTTCGCATTCAGCTCTGATGGGTTGCCACCATATACTGCTAGGTGTCACTGGTGGATTTTGGGAGCAATTAGAATGATTTAGATGATCGATCATTCTAGCTGTTCGAATCAGAAGAGTTCTGATCCATCGAAAGGAGTTTCGATGATGTCTATGATAGAGATCATGACATATCCCATTACCATACAGAACTGAACCTAACTGGGTCACACAAACAAGGGTTTGAATCTGGTGATCATCAATTGAACTAATCTAGTTCAATTGATCTGAATGAGATTCAATTAGGTTCAAGGAAATCGTGCTAGCACTCGATTGAACCTAACGTTCTTCTTTTACTATCACAAATAAGTTGTCCTGACTGAGCCAAAGGAGTTTGTGCTCAATCAGAGGCCTTCATATGGTCTGACTGGAGGTTGTCCAAGTTAGAATAGGTTGTCTTATTTGTAAGACATTACCTGCCATTTTTGGTCACCTGCCATTTTTCTTGTTCTTTTGACTTTGGTCAAAAGTCTACCTTTGACTGGTCAAACGTTGACCATTGACCTTTGACTTTTGACCACATGTCATGCACCTATTGGAGAGCTGGTGGGGGCCTGTCCCCCTGCCAGAACCTGGCAAGGAGAAGGGCGCACGCCAAGGGTGGCGTGAGCCCAAGTAGGAGGCGCCTAGGAGTCCTTGTTGGACAAGGACTCCATCTCCCTTTTGGATTCCAATTAGAGTTCTTCTAAGAACCAACTTTGACTGGTCTTAGGCACCCTCTAAGGAGGAATCCAGGGGTCTCTATTCCCATCCAATCAGATTTAGATCTGATTTCACAAAGGGTTGTGATTGGTTGGGAGGAAGAGGAGTTGGATCACGCTTAGTCTATAAATAAGACCCTGCGCCCAACTCAGATTCTAATGCAATTCAGAATTGAGAAACCCCATGCCCCAAGGCTGCCTCTCCCCTCCTCCTCCATGCCATAGCTTCTTCTCCCCTTGCTCTCCACGTCCAAAAGGTGTTTTGGATTTTGGTTGGTGCGATTCAGATCAAGGAAAGGCGATCAAAAGTAAGAAGGCTGCGCTGCTGCAAAAGGACGACTGCAGATCTTCAAAAGAGTTTTGAAGATCCTCCAGATCAGATCCAGATCTAATTTTTGGAGGCATGATAGAGAAGAAGAGGATCTCCAGATCCAACCCGAGTGGATACCGGTAGAGGCCAGGCGCTTGCGTGGCTAAGATCCAGAACCTTCCGTTGCAATCAGGATCATCTACAGGGTAATAGGATTACCCAAATCAGGTAAATTAAATTTGATTTAATTTATCTTATTTTATTTTATTTATTAAAATAATAAGAATCAGATCTAGAAATATATCAAGATCTGATTGGGATCAAGAGAAAAATTTTTGAAATATATCTCTTGATCTGATCAGATCTGGACGAACCTGGACCGAGAAATCAGGATTTCCCTTCAACTGGTATCAGAGCCAAGGTTCTAAATTGTTTAGATCTGATTTTAATTTTATTTTAATTAGAAAATAAAGTGATTTCAGATGTCACATGAGATGTGATCAGATCTGAAATCAGAAAAATTAAAATTAAATGATTTGGATCTAAGAACATGAAGATATGCATGACTAGTTCTAGAATAGAATAGTTCTATAGAATAGTTTTGCATGTCTTTGATTTAATCTGATTAAATCATATTTTAGATCTTTTTATTTACTGTTTTCTGATATTATAAGTGTTATAATAACATCTGATAAATAGCAAATAAAAATTATTTAATTTTGAATATCATATGAGATATGATTGATGCATGTCTAGACTAGTTGTAGAATAGTTCTACATAATTGTCTAGATTAGAATTTATTTTGATTAGATCAATTTAAATCTAATTTTTTAGATTATTATGAGATAATTTAGATCTGAAAATATGCATGATTTGATACATGAGATGTATGCAAAATATGCCATGATTAGATCTACTTTATATATGAGATATATGATATAGATCTGATATTGTTTTGTAGTATTGAATGTTCCTGATTAAGGCGTTCCTCTTGGCCGTCCGGTCATAAGAACAAAGAAGGGTTTAAAGGCCCTCTCTTTCCATTCGATGGGGTGTTCTTATGATGTGTAGGGGTGCTGCGTGTTCGTCCTTAATCAGAAACCCAAAACTTACTTTCTGCAAAACCCTAGATCCTGAAACCCTAGGATTTATTGTGCATATTTTGTTTATGAACCCAACTTAATTAAGAATTAAGTTTATGAAATATTAATTAGGTCTAAAATTGAGAATTTCAGATCTAAGACATATTCATAATACTGGGTTCGGGCTTGGGTAGCTCAATTAGGTCTAAGCGGTTGATCAAACCGAATCAAGAGTTGGTTAGATGGGATCAACAATGCTTAAATTGACCAGCCTAATAGGATTAAGTCTGGGTCAAGATCGAGTCACGATCAAGCAAGACCTAATTAGGCTCAGAGGTTAGAGTCTGGATTGTAGGCTAACCCAATTGGTTCTGACTCAACAATTTGGTGTCTAAGGTAAGTTTGGCATAGACGATCGACTGGTTTTTAATTGGAAGCTACTCGACCTGAATGCGTTCTTGTGCGAGTTAACGGCATATTCCTTCCACCGATCTCACTTACCTGGCCATATCTGTTGACACAGTTCTAATTTAAGGTGGTCAATAATCCGAGCTAACCCATGCCACTAGGTTAGTCATAATTGTTATGACTAAGCCAAGTCTAGTTTAATG